>CAXITT010000069.1:791375-807705 GCA_964033795.1 Lymnaea stagnalis
TTTAGACAAAAAATTTATTAAAGTAAAGAGAAAATAAAGAGAAAGTAACTAAGCTGATGTCATGTCCGTTCGTTCACCATACAAATACGCTACAGTAAATTAAAACTACATTAAAACATTACTAAAAATTGTTCCCCACCCCTTAGAAAGTTAAACAATTTTTTTATAGGTACTCGGATACCTATAGCAGCAAATGGCTATTGGGACCCAGCTGATCACGTGAAGTATTTATATATCCGGTTGGTCGGTTGGTCAAGTGACGGTTATGACGGATCCTTCCTGTTGGATTGCCATCTTAGGTCTTAGAGCCATTATCATCAATCGAGAAATGTGCCATATTTTGAAGAATTTCATAACACGAAGAACAATGTCACGTACAGCTTAAAGCAAGTAAGAATACGTTTATGTTTATAATTTTATTGTATTTTTATTTCTATTTTAAATATAGTTCTATAACATGACATCACTCAAGATTTAAGATCAAAGTTGCTTTTTTTTTTTTTTGCGGCAAATCGGCTACTGTCTTATCTGTAATTGTAATGAAAAGTTTGGCTGCGGCTATTCGGACTCGGTATCAGAAGTGGATACTTCAATTTTAATTCACCGCAAAAATTATTATTATTCACACTTTCCATAAAACAAATGTTCTTTTGAATAAAAAACAAATTGGAGAGATCAGCCAGCGGCCGCCATCTTGGTTATCGTGACCCACGAACTGGGGAGGGGTCACCCCTCATAATTACCCCTAAATGTATCCCTAAACCTAACCTGAACCCTAAATGTATCCCTAAACCTAACATGAACCCTAAAATGTATCCCTAAACCTGATCAATCTGAATTAGCTTAAAAAACTTTTAATTCAAAAATTATTATACATTATTTCACATTTCCATTCATTAAAACTTAAAACACTTCATACTTCCAATAAAACAAATGTTATTTTGAATAAAAACATACTTCTTTAAAGGTCCTTCGCTACTATAGTGGCCAAAATTGAACAATATTGACTAGAATGGCGTTAAGGACATAAAAACCATTTTAACACGTTGACGCCACATGAACTCACACATATACAAATCAAGCATATGTCTGCGTGTGCCGTTGTGGCGCTTGTTTCTTTCTTTTGCAGATTTCCACAAACGTTCGATGCTTTGGGTATTGGCTATTGGCACCTGAGTTTGGATCCAAAACAGAATGAATGACCGTTTGATGAGTCAATCCCTGAGTGGTGCCAATTGCATTATATGCTCTCCATTGATCTGATATGACTGTTGTGCCCAGCAGGATGTGTGCTGTGATTATCGGCATAAGTGTGATGTGTAGCTGCTGATCTATCCTGTACACAAAACATGAAACACTCACTAATCTCCTGACAAATGCCCCCAGAGACCCATTGTTGTGGCAAAACTCGCTCGTCATGATTTTTTCTGCATGTAAACATAGCCTACTCTTCGATTTCAACTGAGAATAAACATGACTTACCGGTGTAAATTGTGTGAATTTTTTGATGGATGAAGCATTAATGGATCCTAACACATGTGTTTTGGGAAATAAGGCCCATGGAGGCCCTTTAGACACCCCTGGCACAGAATTCTCCTTTTCCTGCCCTCGGGGGTACTTTTCGGTTGCTTCAGACAGAGCGATCCTTTTCACCATTGTGCATCCAATTATGGTTTATTTGAGCTGGGTGTTACTGAGAAAGTTGTCTGCATACTTATTAGTTATTATTATTATTCTCTCTCACAAACATTTTAATGATATATTGTGTAAAAATTAGCATAAGTACTCAAATGGGGTGCTTATCCCATGAGGCATATTTAAAGGCTCTATTTTTTTCTAAAAATTCATAGGGGTCATCTCTATCCAATTCAGAACCCCTAATCCTAATCCAAGGATTCACAACATTATCGTAAACATAATCATTTTGATTGTCTTCATTACTTTCCTGATTGTTTTCGTCAGTGTCAGATTCACTGCTAGACAGCAAGAGATCAAGAGGGTTACGTCCCAAGAGGGTTAACGAAAAAGCTTTCGGGTGACCAGCTCTCCTACCAGCAATGCTGCTAGTACATGAATTTCAAATATCCTAGTCCAGAGTTTCCCAAGCGTTTTGGAGTCACAGCACCGTTGCTGCACCCAGATCTTTTCAATTTTGCTCTAAGGCACATTCTTTGTGCACTGTAAAATAGCACTTTTTAAACAATCTAATCCATTTTTGAAACCTTATACTTATACAAGAAGACATACCTCAATAACTTCACTCTACTCTAACTTCACTCTATCAAAACAATATTTAATTGATACAGCATAGACGCTGCACAAAACCAACTGCTAATTTAATAAGTACAGAGTACCAAGTAGGTTGGAGAACTAGTGAAAAATACCAACTTAATTATAAATGGTTTGCATTAAGTCAATTCATTTTTTAACACTTCAGGTTGCAGCAGGACACAGTCTGGGAGCCTCTGTCCTAGTCAATTACATGCCATAATAAACACATATCTTTACATTTTCTCTTAACACCTAGCATCATCCTAATCCCCCTTCCAATAATAAATATTAGTATCTTGATCCTTTGAATGCACTTTATATAAAGATAAATCTAGCTAGTGCATGTAAGAAATATCAAAAGACTGTATTGGAATGGTTAGTTTCACTTATTAGGTTAGGGTAAAGTCTTGCACATTCCTAATTTAGTTAAAATTAGATAAAAATCCATACAAAATCTAGATTTCCTTCTGACATATTGAGTGCATTTTTGCTGTAAAAGAAATAATTAAAAAATGTAAAAGAGCTATTTAGATGGATTGCTTCTTATATTTAGATTTATCTGTCGCTATAGCATACATTTTTTTGGTTAAAATCATAGTAGTGATAATCCAGAGTTACATCTTGCAGGTTAGAATTATATTACCATTGATCTGTGACAAAAAATCTTATTTAAATTTGTAAAGATTCACTACTGTAATGCAGTTGTAGTTAAAATCTTGCACTGAGCTTGACTTGACCATTTTGAAGGTTTTCTTTTGTTCATTTAGCACCACCTCCCTTATTCCAATAGTGATTGGACGTTAACTATTTAACAGATTAAATAAACAAAGCTATTCAACTTTCCCTTAGAGAACAGGAATTTTTTGTCGAAACACCCATGTAAACATGCCTGGTGTAAAAGCAATGATTACACCAAGTGTGTGATTAATTTTTTGGTACTTTTTATTATGGTAACTTTCAGGTTAGAAGTGTTCATAGGAAATTGTCTTCACATTAATGCAAGCTTGCGCTCTAATATAATAAAGTTTCTGTCTTCTACTAATTCATGTATTATTTTACTTCCAGGTTAAAGTTGTTAGAGATCACTTGAAGACCTCCATCACTGCCAGAATTCACAGCTGCTCTTATGATGAATGTGCAGGAGTAATCATGACATGCCAGGACAATGACTGGTCAACATTTTACTTGAGGTAAATCCAGTCCTTTTTATTCTATTTATTTTTCATTACCCATGCCATTAATTAAAAAAAAAATAATTTTTGGTTTTATTTTTTTAAATTTTAACTTGATGCTTGATTTATCACACCGGGTAATAATCTTGAGGTAACTTGCCTTTATTGGGATCTTTGAAATTTATTCCCAATGGATCATAAGCCGACCACAATCTTAGTTTTTGCCAGGAAAACCCTGAAAAGTGTGTAATATGCTTATTAGTGTACTCTTTCAGTTTTGGCAGGGAAATTATTTTAAAGGTTTTCATCGAAACCTTAAAAATAATTGCTTATTAAAAAGACTTAAAACTATTAAACATGCTTATTAAAAAGACTTAAAACTATTAAACATTCAGTATTATCTATAACAGCGACTCACTTCACTTTTCTACATATATATATATATATATATATACCGTAACCACACTGAACAGAATCAGTCATATGCTCACACACAGACACAATCTTATTGTTTTCTATAATGGAATAAATGTACCTGGTGAAAACCTTCTGTGTCTGACTCAAAAGCCCACTTAACCATTGAAATATTTTTTGTATAAATAGGCCTTTGAATAAGGATCTACAGTACATGCTGAATTTTGATTTATAGCCATGTCTAGACTTAATTATGTGTTGATCATTCTTAAACATCATCCAAAAATTCAAATTAAATAATTATAATAATAAGTATGCCGCTAAATGGGAGAAATAGAGATAGATAAACAGATCAATTTGTTAATGCTGATCATTAGTAGGGCCCTGGCCTGTTTCACCACATCCTTCCATTCAGACATCATCATCATAGGAGCTACAGCCCATCATAGGGGCCTGATCTGCTTGTCTGCTCTACAGCATCCTCCCTTTTAAGCTGATCCATGACTTTACACCTTTCAGGTGATTTTAGTCCTTTACAACTCAATCCATATCAGTCTTGGTCGACGGATGAGCTGTTAACCCTCTAGGCTTCGGTCTGTAGATCACTTTTGCTGCTCTACAATCTAATATCCTCTCAAGGTTTCTTGCCCAAAGCAGCCTGCACCTTAAAATTGCAGCAACTACGAATGGTTTCGGTACTGAAAATGTTCATTAGGAAATTGCATCAGCGGGCTGTCGCGCTAGTACATTAGAACTTTATGCCCTCCCCAAAGCAAACACACCCTCACTCCCCAAGCGTGAGTTATCGGGCTGGGAAGCGAAACGTTGGAGATTTCCCTTTGCCAGGACAGCCCCAGCCTGCACTCACTCCATCGAGTACCAGTGGAGGTCACCCCAGCACAAGGACATCCGGTGGGCCGGTGACACTTCTCTCACAGCATCAGGAGTCGGGATGGTGGATTTACATCCTAAAATCTTACCCTGCCCATCCCTGGGAACGCCCGACGCTGTTGGATACAGATTTCTACAGTGGGTTTCTACCTTGAAACTAATTTACGAAGCAGCTGGGACGAAACGGTTGCCAAGGTACAACCACTTTAACTGCTATGTAAATATAACCATTGGCATGAGTTGCCACTGCCCACCTCATGCCTCGTATCCTTAAAGGCAACATGTAATCATGCTCCCTACCCTGTTTCTGCCGTTTTATTTCCAGCTGCAGATTTTCCAAAGTTGGTAGCCCTTTAAGTGCTTCCATTTTTGGCAGATACTATGCACACTCTTTGTCTGCCAGCACAGGCTCACGCAATAATGGTGGTTTTGGTCCAAGTCTAGCGCTAGGGGGCAGCACCTCTTTAGCCAGCAAGCCACTATAAACGTGTCAACCATAGCCCCAGGGGATATATATACCCATTCATCATTATCTAACACTGGACTGTATATTTTTCTGAGGATTTTCCAGGTATTGAACAGATTCTCTTCTTTTGTCTGGCTGTTTTGCATTACCACTGGTCTTATGATAATAAAAGTTGTGTATAGGGCCATCATAGTTTTCCTTTCTGCTTCTTAGTTGTAGCTCGTGTAGGCCGAAATAATAAGAATGGCCTGCTTTTATCCTTTCTTTCATCTCTGTCATTATTTCATCTGTCTCTCTGGTGTGCTTGATTACTTTGATTTTGTCACCTGTGTGCCTGATACGTGACATTAACATACACTTTGTATTCGCTTCATTTACCTTTAGAGGTAACTCGTCTAATTCATGGAATGCTTAAATTATATCAATGCTGCTTCTCCCCGGTAAAGCTATGCCAGGTACTGCACTGGTTGGGCTTTTTAAAGTTGGTTGGTGTCCTGATGGTTGAGATTCTGATACGTTGTTTGTGATAGTTCATCCTGTGCTCACATGTATGTTTCTCTGGAAGTTGTTAATAGTTCATTTGGTGCGCACATGCACGTTTCTCATAACGCTTTCTAAAGGGATGTTCAATAGGATACATGCCAGTGAGTGTCCTTGACTCAGTGGCCCTGATTAATATGAAAGTTCCTCAAGTACTCTTCCTGTACTTAGATTCTTTTTTGGAGGTAGCCATCGTCATGTATAAACCAGGTAAGTTTGTTAGAAACTCCAAGTTTCTATAGTGCACTTTGCAGATATTTCCTGTCTAAGCTGTTGTATAGTCCACATATAGTTGGTGTATGGGGATGTTTCTTAGCATTTCTTCTGGAGACATCTGGTGGTCGAAATATGATCTGTGGTGGGTCTATTCTGTCTGAATTCAAATTGATAGTCACCTAGAATATGTTCAGTAAACCTTTTCAGTTTTCTTGCTATTAATTTGTTGATGATTTTGTAGGTTACATTAATTAGGAAGATTCCTCTGTAATTTGAGCATTCCAGTTTAGATCCTCTCATGTGAATTGAGCGCATTACCCCTTTTTATTTGGCATTTCTCTTCTTCCTACCAAATTCTTGATATGAAGTTCTATATTTGTCTATGCAGTTCGTTTTCATTTAGTTTTATAAGTCCCACAGTGATAAGGTCGGTTGCTGGGGCTTTATTATTTTTCATGGTAAAGATCATACTTTTTGTTTCATAGTTGGTTGGCTGCCCAAAGGGTACAGTTCTTGTGGTAGTTTGTAATCCTCATTGGCTCCACCATAAAAGCCATATAGCATCCCTTCAAATTGTTGTGCCTTTCTAGTACCTTTTCTGTGATCAGTTCCTTATCTATAATGCTGATCACTGATAGGATTCCTAATAAATGCTGCTAGTTGTGCTGTATGCATGAATAAACAAATCCATGTCTTAATTGAAAGCTATTTTATTTTGTAAAAAAAATGTGATAATTAAAACATTTTTATCTTCCCTTATTATAGTATAGGCTATATTTTAGAATGAAAACCTAAAAACATGTTAAAGTTTAGACTGTAGTGATTTGAAGAAGTTGTTTACAGTTTGTGCTGGTTGTCACTGTCCATCATATACATTTGCCTTTGTAAAACATATAACACGGTGTAGCTTAAATTTCTTTTAAAACAACTTTTTCACAGCACTCCCATGTATTTCCAAAAATTTTGTTTAATATGGGTGTGTGGGGTGTGTGTGTGTTTAGCCAGCCTTAGTAAACAACACGACTATATTTTTTTAATTTTCTGAAAAGGGGATGCAGCGCAACAATGCATCTTTTTTCAGGTTTGCTCAGTTCCTTTTACCTAACCTGATTGCTACCATTTTAAATATTTTTTTGCTTGTCTCGCTCTCTCTAATCTTCAAACTGCACCAAGTTGGGTGTCACCTTGTGATGTGTATGCATAATGTGGGGGTGTGTACATAAGGTGGGTTGTACGCCCCACATTGGAAAACAATTCCATTAACCAAAGAGATGTAGAATAGATTAATTATGTAAGCCTACAATATTATAATTCATCATAAAATCACCTTTCTCTTCTAACTTGTAAAATAAGTGTAAATCATTTGTTCCAATGCAAGTGAATAAAAAGCAAAAAATTATAAAGTATGTCATTCAACACGGCTCCTCAGGAATAATCATTCATTTTGAGCATGTTATAAAACTTAATTTACTGTAGTTACTGCAGTTTAACTCTCAAAAAATATCCGATTTTTCAATTTTTTTATATTACAACTAACTATCAAAGTGTCTCATAGGTGTAATTTTGTAGCTAAAGGTAATTGCATGCTCTTATATTGATATTAGGTGATGCTCTTTAATTGATATTAGGTGTTTGTTCAAAATATACTTTCCAAAATTTATTTATTATTATTTTTAGGCAAAACAAAACATTTTTGAGTCGACAAAAAACATAAGCATGACAGCTTTACAAAGAAGGAAAAAAAAATCGTTTCCAATTATATTTAAAATATTAGTTAAATTTATATTTGATTATCATATACTCAATACTACTAATACTACAACAAATATTCATTTTTTAAAAGAATAGACTCACTTTGTGGACACTGTATCAATCATGGAAATAATGTCACAAAAAGTCACAATTATAATTTAAAATAAAATAATTTTCAAACATATGCATGTAATTATCACTTAAAAATTATTAGTAAGAATTAAATAAAAATAAAAGCTAAGACAAAAGGTAATTTTTTATTTTATATCAGAGATATCGATCAGATTATCTAATCGGTCATCCAGATGATGCATATACATTCTTGAAAACAATTTCTTTCTTTATTAAAACATAAAATGTATCACAAACAAAGGATCTGATATATACTCTGACCCTTTTACCCTTGTTTTGGAAATGCAATTTAAATTTTGTTTGTTATTGTAATGTTGCAGCGCACATGTAAAATTTTCAGACTTTAAAGTAACCGGTACATCGTCAAAGATAAGATAAGATTCTGTTATTGATCCAAACAAATGGAAATGTTTTATGATTGCATTGTACAATTTCAGCACATATAAAAAATTTGAACACAAGACATTTGTAATAAATTTTTCACTAGCAGCCATTTAGTGAGTTCTCTTAGCCATATTAAGGATTTATTAGCTCTTATTAAGATTTGTGACTTAAGTGGGAGCACGCTGGTAAATTCGTACAGATGAGGGAAAAAAAGAATTTTGTATTTTTCAGTCCTTGCCGTGATGGAAAGAATTCGTACAGAACAGACCAATCCTAAGTATCTGTGATGAAGAGGGTGGGTTGTATCATCCAAAATGTGTTTAATTTTAGAATAAGATCTTTCTTCAAATAGTTCTTCCAGTGAAAGATGTTTAGTTTGTGTTATGTTCCTAGCTTTCTTGATAAGTTGGTTTATGCGGTGTTTAATATCCGACGTTGAATTCCCACACCAGCAGGTAATACTGAAATTGAGCAGGCTTCCAATTGTTGAACTGTAGAATAAGTTTACGCCAAAATTGTACAGTTTTTTGAGGAAGGTGAATCTTTCTGAATTTCTTATACAGCATTTGGCCGTGCTCCTGCCATGTTAGCTTATTATTAATGGTGACACCCAAGTACTTATATGCATCTGCTTTCTCTTCACTTTGATTTTTTATGTCGAGATCTGTAATCTGGTGTTCCTCCCTCTTGAAATCAACCTTTCCTTGGTTTTTGAGACATTCAGCGGGAGAATTTTCATCACACCAATTGATAAAGCTTGTTACTAAGTTGCGGTATAAGCCCTCTCTTTCAGATAGTAAGCCAATGATGGTGGCATCATCAGCAAATTTTAATATTGGAACGGTGTCACTTGAACTTTGAATAACATTGGTATATATTGTATAATTGTTACTAAGTTGCGGTATAAGCCCTCTCTTTCAGATAGTAAGCCAATGATGGTGGCATCATCAGCAAATTTTAATATTGGAACGGTGTCACTTGAACTTTGAATAACATTGGTATATATTGTATACAGTACAGGGGAGAGAACGCAGCCTAAATGTCATAATGTCCTATGTTTCCAAAAGTGTTCATTAATTGCTACATTTTCATGATGCTGATACATTTTTTTATATTTTGCATTAAGGAACTTAAGAGTCTCCCTATTTTGCACAGCTTGTCTCCTTTATTTTCAGTATCAGAAACTTTTTGGAAACTCAGTTTGGTCATGAATCTGTCCTTAGTCATATTTCATTAAATAAGGATTCCCTGGACCACAGTCTTGTAAAATAAGTACTTAAATAAGTACTGTATTCTTAATAAATCCTCTTAGTTGATAAAACTCTTCAATGAAGTTATACCAATTTTATAAAACAGAAAGTTTCTTTGGTTCGTTGTCCTGCGCACTGCATATGCAAAAATATATGCAACCCAATTTGCAGTAAATTAGAGTTTGAAAAAGTCTATTTGCTTTTGAAATCTCCTTGTATCTCTCTTGTTTAAACATTCATTAGTAAGCAGAAAATATCCATGGATACAGCATTGTTTACATTTGACATTGGGCTAACTGAAAAATAATAATATAACAATAATTTTATAAATGCAAATTAGTTTAAGTTAAAACAAATAAATAATGCATTCTATTTTTTTATAACCATTTACGAATTTTATACTACCATGAAGAAAGCTAATAATAGGGCTAAGAAGTAGATATCACAGTATTAGTTGAGTAGAAATGAAAAATCTTAACAAAACTTATTTACTGTTATGAAAAGGGTTTGGAAATGTTTGGGGGTGGGGGCATTTAATTAATGTTAGATGGGAGACTTTTTCAAGGTCACTACACTTTACTCAGACCTTAGCATGCCTCAAATTTGAAATACCCAATACTTTTTTAAGGCTTTTTCTATAAGGGAATATGGGAGGTGGTGATATGAAACCTTTTTAGGTGTTCAGATGGGGAGTGGGGCAAAAATGGTTGTGAAGAACTGCTGTAAGTGGTGGGGGATGTACAATATCTTAACAATAATTATAATCATTGGTCAAAACTAACAGCCCTCCTTAGCTTAAAGTTTAACTTTATTTGAATGAGTTTGAGAACCACTGTGCTAGTGTGTTAAATGTGAAGTAAATTTTGATGGGTAAAAAGAGTTCGAAATGATACTAATCAGAGGCGTAGCGAGGATGTTTGGCGCCCGGGGATAAGATTTGGGCCCAGGGATAAGGTGCATTTTAAAGCGCCCCCTTTTCTTTTTTTCAACTCTCAAACCCGTTATTTTTATCAATAAAATACAATACATTTTGGCGCTCCGGGACATCTGCTCCCCTTCGCTACCCCTCTGATACTAATGCACATGCTAAATTTATTAAGCATTCCTTCATCATGAGCTGTAATAATTCTTCAACAGGAATGAATGTTCAAGAGCAATCACAAGATGAATAGTCGAGAGAAACCACACCTCAACAAGACATGTTATAATGATCTTCCATCTCATAGAAATCAATCCATTAAATGACAACTTTGGACAATAAGGTATGTGAAATTTTACTATGAAATGAATGAGCGTGATAAGTTGGGCCACCTGGGTATAGCAAATAGTAAATGTATAGGAAATGTTCAACATTAATACAGCAAAATATTTGGAAAAAAATACTTTTACCAGCATAACAGTCGACTATACTACTTTAGTGAAAACTTGGGCTTAAACAAAAATAGTAAATATAAAATGAGCAATGGTAATTATTATTTAAGATTTTATTAAATATAATGAAACGAGCAATAGTCATTGTCACCTGTATTTAGAGGATAACCTTTTAATTATGAGACACTGGAAAAGATCTACAAAGAGGCACCACAACATGATATTAAAATAGTGAGTGACAACTTCAATGCCAACTATTGGCAAGGTAAAGTCTGCATAAAGAATCCAATGACAATGGGATCCGACTCATAGACTTTAGTTCAATAAAAGAGATGTCAGTTAGCAGCACCAAGTTTCCACTAAAAAAATATACATACATAAAGTTACTTGGAACTCACCAGATTGAATTACCCACGTTTTAATCGATCGTTTTAAGGATCAGACTAGACATACTAGATGTAAGAAGCTATCAAGGAGCAGATGCAGACTCTGACCATCTACTTGTAAGGGTTAAATATAAGCAGAGAAGAAGCATTATTCACAATGGCCAAAATCAAAGAGAAAAGTGATTACCAAAAACTTTCCAAAAATGATGTAACTAGTAGAAGCATCACAGGAGGAAACAGGGAAAACAACATAAATGAACAGTGGGATCGGGTTAAAAGAAATGCTGTGAAAACATCAGAAAATCAGAAAAAGTATGAAGATTGCAGCAATCAAACAATAGAGTAGGCTGATTTGATCATGAATGCAGACAGACTGTTGAAGAAAGCCAGAGGAAAGCCATAAAAATGTGTAGGAAGAAAAAGAGGACATGGGGAAAAAGCTAAATGAAAAAGAAGAGTTATCAAGGGAGGGAAACATCAGAGCAATGTATATAAAGATAAAAGATGAAAAGATTGGATACCAAGCCATACCAAGCCAGACCACAAATGTGTGAGAGCCAGAATGGAAATTTTGAGGACATAATAAGTGCAGACAATAGACAAGATGAAGATTATCAACCACCAAATGGAGGACCAGACCCTTTAATAAACTAGTCAACTCTAGAAGAAACTTCAGACGTAATCAATTCTATGAAAAACCACAAAGCCCCTGGAGAAGATCTCATCACAGCAGAACTTATAACTAAAATTTGTCAAGAAGATAAAATTCCAACAGAATGGCAAACAGCACTAATAATCCCAATCCACAAGAAAGCTTCCAAACTACAGAGGAATCTCCCTATTAAATGTTACATACAAAATACTGACAAAACTAGTTGCCAAAAGGCTACAGCCTTTCACTGAATAAATGCTAGGTGACTTCCAATGTGGATTCAGACAAAACAGATCAACGACTGATCGGATGCCTATTAGAGAAATGTTACAAACATAATATCCCAGTACATGAACTCTTTTGGCATATGACAGCATCAAAACCAGGTTGACTATTTTCGACTTCTCAAAGGCCTTCGACACTTCCACATAAGCTCCACCACTACGGCATTACCGGCAACCTTCACTCCTGGCTCTCAACATTCCTAACACAACGTACCATGCAAGTAGTGGTAGACGGTGTCCAATCGGGTAAAGCTACCGTAGACTCAGGAGTTCCACAAGGCACAGTGCTGAGCCCCTTTCTCTTCCTCTGTCATGTAAACATCTCAAGTGAGGCTGTTTGCAGATTACTGTATTGTCTGCAGAGAGTTAAACGGCTACGATGACCACAACCACCTCCAAACAGATTTGAAGTGCCTTATGAATTGAGCGGACGATTGGGGCATGAAATTTAATGAAACCAAATGCTACACTACACAATGACCATCTCAAGGAAACATCAACCTATATGTACTCAATAAACGAGACAATTCTCCAACAAGCATCAAATAACCTAAAATGGTCGCCCCATATAAACAAAAGTTTAAAAAAAGCCAACTCGACTCTAGGTTTCATTCGAAGAAATCTGCGCCATGGCCCAAGTTCCTGCAAACGAAATGCATATCACTCACTCGTCCATCCACTACTAGTACGTTTTATCGCTCGAGACTACAAATCCACCACTTCTGGCTTCGTCACTGACCTCATCATCATCACACACCCCCCCTCTCCTGGCCGCCCCTAAAGACAGACGAGAGGGACTCTGCCTGATATTCTTATATAAAGTGGTCATAGGACTGGTTCCCATCATCCCAACAGGCACATACCTCACCCCACAGAAGCCGGGTAGACTGATGAGAGCAAAAGGCTCACTAAACACTGACTTCTCCACTGACAATCCCATAAACAATTACACCTGAAACATTAGCAAATGCTTCAAAGTGCCTCAGTGCACAACAGTGCAGTATAAACAATCTTTCTTCCCACGCACAATAATAGCATGTAACCATCTGGACAATGCCTCTGTGAACTCGACATCGGTCGAAAGCTTCAAGGCTGCCCTGGCATCCGCTAGGAGCTGTTAGAATAGCAACATCATACCCCCAACCATTGCACAGATGCCAGTACATGGATGCAGCAATGAACACAACCAGAACCAGAAAAGAAAATATCTTTATAAGACAGATACATAAAATAACTGAAAAAACGATTGATTACGAGGTTAAGGGAGAATATTCAAAGGAATTTCAGATTAGACGAGGCCTAAGCAAGGAGACTCACCGTCATACATGCTATTAAATCTAAAATTGGATAGAGTTATAAAAGTGGTTCTCAACTTTCCTAATGCTACAACTCTTTAATACTGTTCCTCATGTTGTTGTGAACCCCCTACTACAAAATTATTGTCGTTGTTACTTCATAACTGTGGAATATGTGTGTTTTCTGATAGTCTTAGGTAACCCCTGGGAAAGAGTGAATCGACTCCCAAACGGGTTGAGAAGCACTGAGTTATAAGAAGCATACATATTGACATCTGAGGAAAACTCAAGACCCGCTCTCTACAATCAACCCCTTCAGTATCTTGCACATGCTGACAACTTTTTCAGCACTGTAAGGGAAAAGTAGGAAAGATATATCAAAAGCCTTTATAAAATGGATTAGCTATCGAATTTCTAGTTTAAAAATTAAAAACTCAAATAAAATTAAAGCATCCAAGTTCACTCTCGCGATGATAATGCTTCGAGCATAAAATCATTAAAATTAAAAAACACTTGAAAAGGTAAATCAATTCAAATGTCTAGGATCTTTATTAAATGAAAGAAATGAATTACTAACAGAAATAGGGCACACTTCAGTAGCCGTCAGAAAATTGGACCTTAACAAAACCGACAGTAAACCTATTAAACTAATGGGAGAGAAAAGTTGACCTGATATTACCACTGCTCATGTTAATGAAGTAATCCAAATGTATTTATATTCTATCTTTGGTAATTTTACGAGAGTTAAAAAGTTGTGTATGAGTGATAAAATCATCTGATTGAATGACCATATTTTCTTATGTAAAGGGGTGATTCTGTGATTGTAGATATGTATCAGACTTTATAAGTAGTATTAGAAATGAGTTTAGCATATGAACCCATAAACTGTCATTGGTGAGGGATATTATCACTAAAGTCACTGAAGGAAATTGAAAAGCTTGTGATTTGGCAATTTAAATAAAGTTCTCATTTAATTATTATAAATAATGTAACTTGAGCTCAATCAAAATATTTATTTTAATTTCGCTGTATTTAGCGACTTAACACAAAGAAGAGATGTAACGATAAATGTGATTAAACATATGAAGGATTCAAGGGAAAAACCAGTGATGACAGTTTTTCAAAATTTCTATGTTATCTACCTTGCGGCTACATTCCATTTAATAGAATAATATGATACATAGTCCAACTGAAAAAGCAGCTTAGTCAATAAATAAATACGTAGACATCTTGATATTTTCATAAGGAATTTTTCAAACTTTAAATTCAATTTTCTCAAAACCTGACATCACTGGTTTTTACCTTGAGCCCTTGAATTTATTTGTATAATATTATAATGACTTGATTTATGTAAAATGATTAAAAATGCCTATCATAGATTTAAATCAATGCGTTCTTTAAGTATGGTAGCAATTAATGATTTTATCGATTCGGGAAAGATGGGCATTAAGGAGAGGTTAATGTACTGATAACAAATCTTAGTTAATAAATATTTTTTAAATTTTCAGATGGCGCCGAGCAACTGAAGGCAAAGAGTATGAAGAAAAGTCAATATCTGAATTGCTTTAATAAATAGTTGATGCTTGTTATTGAATGTGGGGCAAAGATATGTATATTGCTTTAATAAATAGATGGTGCTTAACTAATTGTATGTAAGAGAGAAAAAGAAGATATAAAAATAAAATAAATAAAGAAAAAGGATTGAAGTTTTTAAAATTTATTTAATTGAAGAAAATGAAAACATGAATGCTCTTTATTTTAGGGGGAGAAAAACAAAAATATTCCCCGCGAGACTATCTCCAAAGAGATGAAAACATGAATACTCCTGGTGATATACAGTGAGTTATCTTTACAAAAGAAACGTAACTTAAGGAGTTGGTGAAATCCAAGGTACCTAAAAAATGTAGGCACCTTATTCCACCAAGCCCTCCAATTACACATGTTACAGGCAAAGTGTGAAATCCAGGCATTCTATAAGGGTGTGAACTGAGTGCATTCGTTTTCCTCTCCGCTTCGTGATGGTCCCAGCTTGACCTTTGCTCTCAGTTGCTGAATCACCGGAAGAGTCTCATATTTCAATCTAGGAAACGGAGTGCTTTCCTCTCGCGTTCCTCTCTCCTAGATTGAAATATGAGACTCTTCCGGTGATTTGGCAACTGAGAGCAAAGGTCAAGCTGGGACCATCACGAAGCGGAGAGGAAAACGAATGCACTCAGCTCACACCCTAAGATCTACTTCAATTTTATCCAGGCATTCTATAAGATCTACTTCAATTTAAATGTTTATTTGCTTATAAAAAGTCCAGGCACTAAAGCTATATACAATACTGCTGATATCTCAACAGTCAATCTATAGAATGTCTGGATTTCATACTTTTCCTGTAAAATACAAATCAATCCAAATTAACATTTGCTATTTGTCTAAAACCACCATCATCTTAAGATCTCGCAAAAAAAATATTTACAATGAATTCACATGGTTGGTGTTTAGTTTTTGTACAAAAGTCATTTGTATGTTTATCACATGGGGGACTTTGACATCATAATTCTGCATTGCCCCTGTTATTATTTTATTGCTTGTCGCCAAATAATTAGAACGTATTTGTGCACAATTGGAGTCTCATCATTTGATGACCAGCAATATACAATATCACACATCCTTAACTGATTCTAAACAACATATTTACAATGGTGTATGTTCAAAGTCTTAAAGTACGTTCACACTACCGAATAGTTACTAGGATTCTTGCCTTTTAAACAAGATTTGTTGAGCACTGAACAAAAAATGATGGGACTGTTTATGTAACTTGCCAGCAGAAACTGTACTGGACCAGTGAAATGAAATATGCCAGTCA
>CAXITT010000069.1:816876-830923 GCA_964033795.1 Lymnaea stagnalis
GAAACAATGAACAGGTTGATTGAAAAGTCTAAAAATTTTAGTTGTGTGTTAGTAGAAATTTATTTTATTAATAATTTGGTAAATTTGTTTACTTGGGTTGAGACATTAAGGTGTCAGCCAAGATGGTGTGGTGTACATTCAGATGTCAGCCAAAATGATGTGGTGTATGTTCAGGTGTCAGCCAAGATGGTGTGGTGTACATTACGGTGTCAGCCAAGATGGCGTGGTGTACATTCAGTTGTCAGCCAAGATGATATGGTGCACAATCAGCTGTCAGCCAAGATGGTGTGGTGTACATTACGGTGTCAGCCAAGATGGCGTGGTGTACATTCAGCTGTCAGCCAAGATGATATGGTGCACAATCAGCTGTCAGCCAAGATGATATGGTGCACAATCAGCTATCAGCCAAGAATCTGTGATATAGATTTACTGAAACGTCTTGGTTTTCAACGCCAAGTCACTTGTGTAGAATGCATTAACCTGGCAGTGAAAAAACAAAATATTAAAATAATATTATTTACTGTCCCTTTATAATAACATTTTTATTCATTTACTTCAACTGCTTCATGTGCTTCATCTACACTTCAGCTGCAAGACTCACAGAAGATGAAAATATGTGTTGGTTATTGTTACATGTAACAAAGACTGCAATGTCTACATCAAAGTTATGCATCTGAAAAAAAAAACACTGGAACAAAAGAAGCATTACTAAAATTTGAGAAAAAAAAGTACTCCTATATCATACATGTCAAACTTAAGGCCTGTGGGCCACATCAGGCCCAGCGTACAATTATATCAGGCCTGAGAGGTCTTGACCGGCGTACAATTATATCAGGCATGAGAGAGAATTTTAGGCTCAAATATTTTTAATGGCCCTGCGATATAAAGTGCAAATCATATTCCCTAATAATCTGCATTGACCAAGGATAGGCTACCTGAGAGCGTTCTCGCTTTTTCTATCAAAATAAGCGACAGTAAAAGTTGTGTAGTGAGTGGATGTTTGTCGTTACAGTAACCTAGCAACATTCAGTTGCTCATTTTGGATAGGCGCATAAGAAATGAAAGTGGTGTAGAGCCTGGATATTACATCACACTTTCCTGCTATGGCTAACGTGTTATCAATCTGTACCTACTTTGTGGAGATAATGTGGCTGTGATCAAGGAATATAATCTGAGACTAAACATCAAGACAAGTTAAAATCCTGAATGCGGAGTAGAAGCAACAGAAGGTAGAAGAATTGAAGATGAATGTTTTTCACCAAAGCTAAATCACATACTGAAGCTGCTGTGAAAGCAAGTTTTATTGTGGTGAAGGAGCTTGCAAAATCAGGCCACCATTTACAGGAGGAGCTTGTGAAGTGCTGCATGATGAAAGTGTGTGACATCTTGTGTTCAGACAAAAAGCAGATGTTTGCAAATGTAAGCCTTAGCAGAAATACCGTTGCTGATCGGGCTTGTGAGATGGCCACTGATGTGAAAACACTAGCTGATCGAAAAAGACAAACACTTTGTTGCATTCTCACTTGCTGTCGATGAAAGTAATGACACGACTGACACTGCACAGCTGACTGACAGCACAGCTCGTTATCTTCATCTGTGGAGTGGTCTCCAGTTTCAATGTTACAGAAGAAATATTGCACATGGAATCCATGCATGAGAAATGACAGGAAAAGAAATGTTTGACAATGTATGTCAAAGTTTAACCGACATGAACCTGCCTTGGGACAAACTAGCTGGACTTACAACAGATGGAGCACTGGCGATGAACAGCGAAAAAAGGGGACTAGTTAGTTGGAAGGATGTGGTTAAAAATGCAGGATAAATTTACTGGTGGATTGATAGCATATCACTGCATCATACACCAAGGCTCGCTGTGTGGTAAAGTCCTCAACATGGAAGGTGTAATGAGCACTGTTACACAAACCGTCAACTTTATCAGAGCCAAAGGTTTAAATCACAGGTAATTTCAATATTTTTTTTGCTGGAAATAGACTCAAGAGTTCGGCGACATGCCTTATCATACAGAGGTGCGGTGGCTAAGTCTGATAAAAGTTCTTAGTAGATTTTTCCAGCTGATTGATGAAATCTCTCAATTCATGGACAGCATTGGGAAAGACTCCACAGTTTTTCGGGTTAAAAATAAAAAGCGACTTGAACCTGCAGCTCCAGGCACGGGACCACTTGATCACTGATATGCCTGATGCAGTGAAGGTATTTCAAGTGAAGCTGTGCTTAAGGGAGACACACATGCAACTTGTCTCCCTGTTCTTGTTGCCAAGCAATGTTGAACCAAGTCAACCTATGTCATAGATGTGGAAACTGCACCTGCAAATTTGTAGATGGAGCTGATAGAGCTGTAATGGGAAGTTTAGAAGGCTTCCAATTGTTGCATTGTATAATAAGTTAATAACTTGTTTGTTTACACCGAAATAGTACATTTTTTAAAGATAGAAAAGTCTTTGGTTGATTTTTTAATAAAAAATTTGGCTGTGTTCATGCCATGTCATCCATCCATCCTTGTGGCGCTATGGCCCATGTAGGGCTTTGGCCTGCCTCACTACTTCCTTCCACTCAGACCTAATTAATGCTTTTCTTTTCCATGCTTGGATTACCAGCTGCTGTAGATCTTTTTCCACATCATCCATCCATCTAAGCCTAGGTCTGCCTTTGAGCCGTTTTCCTCTGGGGTTTGGTGATGTACCCGCTTCCCTCTTCTGTCATTTGGCATTCTCTTTAAGTGTCCTGCCCAGCGTAGCCTGCCCTTTTTTATTTCTGCTACTAGCGTGGGATCCTGATATAGACTGTACAATTTCGGGTTGGTACGTATTCTCCATCCATATTCATCCTTTGTCATATATTTCCCGGAGAAATTTTCTCTCCCATGTGTTTAATAGGTTTTCTGCTGTTTTTGTTTGGGTCCAAGTCATGCCCTGTCAGCTTATTATTAATGGTGATACTTAGATACTTTTGTGTCTACTTCCTCAATACTGTGATTATTTATTGTGAGATCTGTAATTGGGTGATTCCCCCTTTGGAAATCGACAACCATTTCTTTCAGTTTTGAGATATTTAACTAAAGAAAATTTTCATTGCACCAACTGATAAAGCTAGTAAGTTGTGGTATATGCTTTCCCCTTCAGATATTAAGCAATGGTAGCATCATCAGTAAATTTAATTATTGGAACGGTGTTGCTTGGGCTCTGGGTATTATTGGTATATATTGTATACAGGACAGGGGAGAGAACGCAACCTTGTGGTACCCCGGTACATATTTCTCTACTTAATGATATTTGGTCATTCAACTTGAAATATTTGTTAAAAAGTTCAGTAGCCTTGCTTGAAAAGCTAACATATAAAGCTTTTTAATCATAAGGTGTGGTTGGATAGTGTTAAATGCTGATGAGAAGTCAAAGATTGATTGATTGAATACTTATATAGCGCTAAGTATCCATGCTATTTTAGCATGCTCACTGCGCTCTCAGTGATGGCATCCGGGGCATCGCAGGGGTTGTCGGAATGATTCATTGTTTGTCGCATGTAGGGGACGCCATCTCCGGGTTTGAATTTAGAGTTTCCTTCTTAGATGAGTTGCCGACCAAGGTTAACGTGTCCCATCTACGCTGGGTGCTGGATGGGTTTATGCTTGACTGGGCTTTGGCTGGAATTGAACTCCCGACCACCAACTTGAGATTTGCTCAGTTTAGACCACTCAGCCACCCAGCACTTCCAAGAAAAGCACCCTAGCATATTTTTTAGAGCTGTCTAGGTGATGGTAAAGTCTTTCCAATACAGTAAAACCTCCGTTTTGCAACCCTCTCTTAAATGACTTCCTCCAACATATGACCGAAAAAAAATTCACCAATGCTTTGTAATATATAAAGACCTCTCTTAAACGACTCCCTCAAAAACGCGACTTGCAACCTTCAAATAATTCAATTTTATGACCTAGCACCTGAAAAAGTCAGATTCCAAAGCAATGCTATATTTGTGCGCTTGGAGAAAGCAGTTTCGTTTACGACTTTTAACAGCAGGCGATGCACTAAAGCAGCTAGGAAGTAGTGAAGGGGAAAAAACGCTTGCACAAGTAAATTTGTCTTTTGAAATACTCCAAGGAGATGGCCAGTTATGGCCTGAGCAGGGCCTTTCAGACCTTGTTGACACCATGTCTGGTGTTCAAAGAGACATACTAAAAGAACATGCACGGGTGGGGGGATCATGAAAACAAACAGAAATAACAGATTTCTTTCAATAAAAAAAACTATTCAATTGACAGAATAAAAATAATTACAACAATTAATGCGCTTATCTTATACATAAATAGTTATAACTCTAAGCATGTACTCAGCACTTACACACGTTTTTAAACAACTACCAAACCAGCATTGGAATTAATGAACATGAACCTGCCTTGGGACAAACTAGCTGGACTTACAACAGATGGAGCACTGGCGATGAACAGCGAAAAAAGGGGACTAGTTAGTTGGAAGGATGTGGTTAAAAATGCAGGATAAATTTACTGGTGGATTGATAGCATATCACTGCATCATACACCAAGGCTCGCTGTGTGGTAAAGTCCTCAACATGGAAGGTGTAATGAGCACTGTTGCACAAACCGTCAACTTTATCAGAGCCAAAGGTTTAAATCACAGGTAATTTCAATATTTTTTTTTCTGGAAATAGACTCAAAGAGTTCGGCGACATGCCTTATCATACAGAGGTGCGGTGGCTAAGTCTGATAAAAGTTTTTAGTAGGTTTTTCCAGCTGATTGATGAAATCTCTCAATTCATGGACAGCATTGGGAAAGACTCCACAGTTTTTCGGGTTAAAAATAAAAAGCGACTTGAACCTGCAGCTCCAGGGACGGGACCACTTGATCACTGATATGTATGATGCAGTGAAGGCATTTCAAGTGAAGCTGTGCTTAAGGGAGACACACATGCAACTTGTCTCCCTTTTCTTGTTGCCAAGCAATGTTGAACCAAGTCAACCTATGTTATAGATGTGGAAACTGCACCTGCAAATTTGTAGATGGAGCTGATAGAGCTGCAGTGTAATGGGAAGTTTAGAAGGCTTCCAATTGTTGAATTGTATAATAAGTTAATAACTTGTTTGTTTACACCGAAATAGTACATTTTTTAAAGATAGAAAAGTCTTTGGTTGATTTTTTAATAAAAAATTTGGCTGTGTTCATGCCATGTCATCCATCCATCCTTGTGGCGCTATGGCCCATGTAGGGCTTTGGCCTGCCTCCTAACTAATGCTTTTCTTTTCCATGCTTGGATTACCAGCTGCTGTAGATCTTTTTCCACATCATCCATCCATCTAAGCCTAGGTCTGCCTTTGAGCCGTTTCCCTCTGGGGTTTGGTGATGTACCCGCTTCGTTCTTCTGTCATTTGGCATTCTCTTTAAGTGTCCTGCCCAGCGTAGCCTACCCTTTTTTATTTCTTCTACTAGCGTGGGATCCTGATATAGACTGTATGTATTGGTACGTATTCTCCATCCATATTCATCCTTTGTCATATATTTCCCGGAGAAATTTTCTCTCCCATGTGTTTAATAGGTTTTCTGCTGTTTTTCTTTGGGTCCAAGTCATGCCCAGTCAGCTTATTATTAATGGTGATACTTAGATACTTTTATGTCTCTACTTCCTCAATACTGTGATTATTTATTGTGAGATCTGTAATTGGGTGATTCCCCCTTTGGAAATCGACAACCATTTCTTTCAGTTTTGAGATATTTAACTAAAGAAAATTTTCATTGCACCAACTGATAAAGCTAGTAAGTTGTGGTATATGCTTTCCCCTTCAGATATTAAGCAATGGTAGCATCATCAGTAAATTTAATTATTGGAACGGTGTTGCTTGGGCTCTGGGTATTATTGGTATATATTGTATACAGGACAGGGGAGAGAACCTTGTGGTACCCCCGTACATATTTCTCTACTTAATGATATTTGGTCATTCAACTTGAAATATTTGTTAAAAAGTTCAGTATCCTTGCTTGAAAAGCTAACATATAAAGCTTTTTAATCATAAGGTGTGGTTGGGTAGTGTTAAATGCTGATGAGAAGTCAAAGATTGATTGATTGAATACTTATGTAGCGCTAAGTATCCATGCTATTTTAGCATGCTCACTGCGCTCTCAGTGATGGCATCCGGGGCGTCACAGGGGTTGTCGGAATGATTCATTGTTTGCCACCTGTAGGGGACGCCATCTCCAGGTTTGAATTTAGAGTTTCCTTCTTAGATGAGTTGCCGACCAAGGTTAACGTGTCCCCATCTACGCTGGGTGCTGGATGGGTTTATGCTTGACTGGGCTTTGGCTGGAATTGACGACTCGGCCACCCAGCACTTCCAAGAAAGCACACTAGCATATCTTTTAGAGCTGTCTAGGTGATGGTAAAGTCTTTCCAATACAGTAAAACCATCGTTTTGCAACCCTCTCTTAAACGACTTCGACTTCCTCCAACATATGACCGAAAAAAAATTCATCAATGCTTTGTAATATATAAAGACCTCTCTTAAACGACTCCCTCAAAAACGCGACTTGCAACCTTCAAATAATTCAATTTTATGACCTAGCACCTGAAAAAGTCAGATTCCAAAGCAATGCTATATTTGTGCGCTTGGAGAAAACAGTTTCGTTTACGACTTTTAACAGCAGGCGATGCACTAAAGCAGCTAGGAAGTAGTGAAGGGGAAATAACGCTTGCACCGTAAATTTGTCTTTTGAAATACTCCAAGGAGATGGCCAGTTATGGCCTGAGCAGGGGCCTTTCAGACCTTGCTGACACCATGTCTGGTGTTCAAAGAGACATACTAAAAGAACATGCACGGGTGGGGGGATCATGAAAACAAACAGAAATAACAGATTTCTTTCAATAAAAAAAACTATTCAATGACAGAATAAAAATAATTACAACAATATTAATGCGCTTATCTTATACATAAATAGTTATAACTCTAAGCATGTACTCAGCACTTACACACGTTTTTAAACAACTACCAAACCAGCATTGGAATTAATGAGGAATAGGAAGATAATGACTGTATTGGTTGTGAGACAATATGAGTTTATATTGGTTGTGAGACAGAGTTTAATCTATAATTCTGAATGTAAGATGGTGCCTATACTTAATGGTATGTGTATTTTTTTTACTTGTTTACTTAATTTTCTAAGTGTCGTTTTTTGAAAATGTCCTACCTCTTTTTTAAGACCCCCCACCAAATAACGCACTCGTTTCAATGGCAATTTAAAGGTAGCAAAATGGAAGTTTTACTGTAATAGTAAGATGGTATCTTCTGTATTTCTGTAGGTAATGTCTTCACGTATTTAATAATACCAATAATCATAATGTTCATATGAATTAATCTTTAGAATGCTGTTAAACTTAGTATTATAGTTGTAGTTTTAGTGTTGTTGTTTTTTTGTTTGATTGTAGGCACAATTTTTTAAAAAACCTACTTCAGTAGGTCATCTTTGTCATGGTAAAGTTTTAAGTCCAGTTTTGACATCTTCATATGAAGTTTTCAATTTCTAGCTTGCTCATCTGCATGTGATATTTTCAAAGTCCAGTTCTCACATCTTCATGTGAAGTTTACAATGTCCATCTTGGTTATCTGCATGTGAAGTTTACAATGTCCATCTTGGTCATCTGCATGTGAAGTTTTCAATGTTTAGTTCTGACATCTTCATGTGAAATTTTTAAAGTCCAGTTTGGTCATCTCCATGGCTTTCATTAATACATTCAACCAACCAAATTTGAGAGGAGACTCATCTGGAGGAATACAATTTTAAACATAATTTACACTTCTATTCTAAACTTAATATTTTAACCATATTTCTTGTCTAAATTTAATATTCTATCTATACTTCCAATCTATATTTAATATTCTAATCACAACTCTAGTATAAACTTATTTTTCAGGTTCATTAAGTAAACATTCTGTTTTAAACATGACACGACAGATACTTAAGATGAGCTCAATCAGGGTGGATTCTTTCCGTCAAAGTTAACACTGAAATATATGCACTTATTTGTTCCCCAGTCTGTTAGAATTTAACAGAGTGCTCCTCTGGCTTTAACAAAGTCAAACAATCACTCTTAATTAAAGTTAATATTGTCACTAAGGGAGTAAAATTCTGTGGTATATGATGCCTGATTATTGCACTTGAGACACACATTAGATGTTTTTAAATTGCTCTGGTTTAAAAATTTTATCTTAGAAAGAATATTTGCTGGATATGTGCTAAAAATGAATAGATACAATGTAATCAAAACACATTATTTGGATAAAGAAAAGAATCTTATCTTACCTTATCTTATCTTATAGTGTTGAAATGTAGCAAAAAAGCTGCAATGGTAAAACATCATGGGTAACTTTTATGGTCCTGAGCAGAGCTATCCAAATGGGACCCTGATGGTAAACTCCTTCACGTTGAATGTCACTCATTGAAGAATGTGTTCTCTAATCTGTATCACAAATTAATTCTGACATTGTCATACAAACACACTCATACATTTTTATACTGGCTATCAATTTTAATACATTTGAGATTAAAACTAAATATTGTGAATTTTCATTAACTATAAAACTAAAAATTGTGAATGTTAACAAAATTGTATTATTTTTAAAATATCTACCTTATGATAATTATAGTTTATAACATCCTACAGTTGTAAATAAATTGTAAATTTAATGTAATGCTTATTGGTAAGCCCTTGACCATATGTTGTTAACCCTAAAGAGCCACAAACATGATGTTTTTATCATAGTCAGATCCCACTGTGTGGCTCATCTAGGTCTAGATGCTTTAGCCTTATAAAATCTTTGTCGCCCCCCCCCCTCCCCCCAGAAAAAAAGTAATGAATTATATTATTATTTAATTAAAGCTTATAATATACTCATGTTTCCCCAGGAACTCAAAAAATAGTGCAATTCCATCTCAAAATAGTACAATACGGTCTCAGAATAGTACAATACTGAACAAATTAGTACACTTGTAGCAATAAAAGGGGCACATTCTCTAACTGAGTACACATTTTATAAATATTTAAATACCTTGTGTATTGATGACGCTTGCTGAACTTTTAAGCTGCTGGAGTTCTTTTGCACTGAAAGTTTCATCCAAGTCCAAGCAGCTTCCTGATTTTCTCTCCTCTGTTGTTTTTGGGCTATTATTTTGTTCCTTGGTCTGTGCATGTTTTCAGGAACATAGAGAATATTCTCTTGCATGCAGCACTGGAGTGAGGTATGGTGAGGATCCCTTTCACTACATGGGCAAGATTCTTAAGGGCTGGGTGCTTTTGGCAAATTGTTTGCCAAATCCTGTCAACTCTTACCCCATCCTCAATGTTCCTCTGCTGATGCCTATCAAACTCTTCATAGATGGTGTCAACATCAGTCTCTCTGAGGATCAGAATGGGGAATCTGGTAAGGAAGTATTCTGGTGTTGTTTAACCTCCTTTTTGGATCAAATACAGAAGCATTCTGAAAACCAGGATCTGATAGGGAAGTCTTTTTTAGAAGGTAGTCAAGCACCATCTCAAAATATTTTCCAACAGAAGCAAAAAACTCCACAACCCCCTTGTCTCTGGGGCTGTCCTTTTCTTTGTTTTGCAGCATGGTCTTTGCCTGAGATCCAACAATCAGGTCAGCATCATCTTTCTGACTGCTTCTCAGCTTGTATTGGAACTGAAAGAAAAAAAAATTATAAACTAGTACTGAAGTTATTTTGATAAACCATTTAGATGATAATTTAAAACAAAAGAAATGTATTAAATTTGTCCAACTAACTACAACATAAATGCATACATTAACATAACCAATCTACACAAGCTCATCTGGTCAATACCATTAACTGCTGTTGGCAAGAGAAATCTGCTGTACAAGTCACCAATTAGGCTGCAGGGGTTCTCCTTCAGCATGATGATCATGGCTTCTTCTGCCTGCAGTTGGACAAGTACCTGTAAAAATAACCATGTGTCATTAAAATACTATTAAGTACAACAGTATGGTAAGGTAAATAATACAAAATTACTAATGTCCACTACAGACAACTTTGCACAAAATAAAATGAATCGTAAGAAAATATTGCTGGTCCAATGAAATGTGAGTAAAATTATGCAGCATTCAAGACTCATGAAATATAAAAATTCATCTCACCTGATCATAAGCTTTCAGTGTGTAAGACAAGAAATAGCAGTTAAGTTGATTTGTTGGTGACCACAAAAAGTCATAAATGTCATCAACCTGCTTCATAGAGTAAGTTGTGCAATGTCCTTCCAACACAGCAGTTGTCTGCCCATCATGTGGTTTCGTATTTGGTTTAGAATTTGTATATTTGTCTTCATAAAAAAAGTGCATAAAGTGGTCCCAGTTTTCAAACAATCTTTTTAGGCATCTTGCAATACTAAGCCATCTGGTGCATGCATGCTTGACACTTTTCATCTGTTCTGTACCATACAGGACTTGCAGGTTTTTCAATTCACACTGTCTCTTCAAACTTTTTTTGAAGAAGTAACAAACGTCAACCAGGATCTCCTCAACTGGGGGTAGACAGGAAGCCCCACTTTTTAGCTGCACGTTGCACCATGGAGGCAGCATCATGCCAGATAAATGTCTTGCTCTCCTTTAATAAAACTGTATACTCCATTGTATTGGCCAGTCATCACATTGGCATTGTCACAGCCAAATGCAATGCAGTTTACCCATTGTATTGGCCAGTCATCACATTGACATTGTCACAGCCAAATGCAATGCAGTTTACCCAAGAAATGCCCTGTGAATTCAATTCATCGGCCATGATCTTAAATATATATTCTGTCCTGTGGCAGAGGATGCTTTGTACACCAGCAAAGCTAGGAGATGAGAATTTACAAGGCCACCCTATCCTTCAATGGTGACCTCTGGAGAGTACTGCTTTTTGTCTGAGTCTTTACTACCATCAGTAGCAATACTGAATGGCAATCTCAACATCCTAATGGCTAATTTCTTCATAGTCATTGCAGACATTTCTAAAATCATAGCTGTTGCTATATCTCTGCCACATTTTATATCTGATATGAATAAAAGAAAATTAAATAATAAAGATATTAATGAAAATATCTGGTATGACAATAAAATAATTATTCCTATGGCACAAATCATCTTTAAAGCTGCACTCAGAAATTTGCTCTTTTTATTTTATTAAAACATAGCTTCTACACAAGCTACTTGATTTTGGAAAAGTGATTTTGAATTTAATATTTGACAAAAAGATGTTAAGGATGTACTTTTTACTCAGTGCTTCTTTAAAGGACTTACAGGCTTTGATTTCAAAATGTTTTTTGCAATCGTTTTGACACTCAATAACTACAGCAAGTCGGTGAGGGGATATATTGTTTAAGGGATAGAGCTGTTTTGTGGGTTCTAAAAATATATTTCAATATTTCAAATGCGACTAATTAGATATTAAAAAATATGTCCAAATCCAACTTCCCAGTGCAGAACAGTTGGATAATGTATTTTATTTTAAAAACCTTCTCTAGTTTTCTCCGTTTTCACAATTGCAGCGGTTCTGGCGAACAAAATAATTCTGTAACAAAACTACATCACACGCCTGGTAGCAGAAAAAGGGGATGGTCGAGTGAAGTTCTTGCGAGAGCAACTAGACTAAATATTACTGTTGGCGCATCTAGGTAGTTGAATGTGACGCAAAAAGCAACAATATGGCAATCATTACCATCAATACGATAGGTTGAGGTGAAATTTTTATCGCATTCGAATTTTTATTGCCTTTGACACACCCACCTATCCCCCCACGTGAAGTGTCAATCAAGATGGCAGCTAAAATAGTAGTGCAAAACACATGTTATTAAAAACCCTAACCCTAACCTTAACCTTAACCCTATATCTATCCCGAGCAAAATTTTTTTAAAAATCAACGAAATTTCAATAATTTTTTACTCACGCCTTATGCATCAGAATCTTGTATTTGGGGATGATACACAATTTTATAGCATTTAAAAATTCTCTCATTTAAACTCTATTACCACATAAGCGTCGCCACATATATTCAAATAAATATGAGTTGAACTGCTCCTCCCCAGGACAGGTTCTTGTGGGCAGAGATTGTTTAATTGCACTCCAGGTGCCCCCATGGTGTTGGTGTGCGCGCCCGTTTCAGAGTGTTTGAACTCAATTGTATGGTTCACCCTCAGGTGGTTAAACTCTACAGTTGTAAGACCTCAAACAATCAGAAATTATTGTGGTTCCTGGCTGCACTAATTCTTTGATTATTGCCAGGAGGACGTCTTTACCGTGATTCTCAACAACCCTGAAAAAGGTTTTGTTTGATCCTCTTTCAACCCCACCAAACACCTATTTTCCTTCTACGCGTTTGCCTCTATGATACTTCCGCTTGCCGAATTTGGATTCATCTATCTCCACAATTTTACCCACTCCTCCTAAACTCTCACTCATCACAACACACGCTTCCACGCAGACCTCACCACAAAAGCTGACCCAGTCTTTTACGGTACCCCGACAAATGCTTACTTCTTTCGCAATATGTCCCAAAGGCATTTTTCTTAACCAAAAATGTGTCAATAACATAATTTCACACGTCAATCTACGGTCACTAAAACACGACCCCTTCCTTAAACTACGCACAATATTGCCATGACTTTTGTCACCACATTGCCATCGAAACCCATCTGAAGCATTTTCCCATGCACACAATTTCATACCCTTCTTACAATGGGGACATTCGTATCTATCTTCAATGAGACCGGTTCTCATGAGCCAATCTAACACACTCCTTTCGCCCTGACTTTCCAGACGATTCCAAAAACAGGTGGTAAATTCAGGCTCCATCTGCATAAATTTACCCAATATTTATCTAACTAAAACTGCTGACGATGCAAAAAAAAAAAACCCCAAAAAAAAACCACCAAAAAACCAACCAATTTTGAACTTACCGGGCACCCGGTCAAGCAATCAAGAATAGCAACAGACGCAATATTTAAGCACTCCTTTCTATATCCACATCATTATAAGGTACCCAACAAAAAATAATAATTTCTCACCATTTTGTCAAAAAAGAACATAAAATTTTCTGTCTATATTTAAAAATTGTATTTCTTTTTTTCATTTATTATGAAAATAAAAACCCAAAAGAAACAAATACAATATAATATTAAACATTCCTCGGACGAATTAATACTAACACATAAAAATATTAGTTATCTAAAAATAAACAAAGGGAAGTGACTCCCACATGTAAACACCGAAAAAAGACGTCGTGGCATCCCCAACTACCATTAGCCCCAAGCGTCTCATATGCAAAATCTCCTTAATCAATAGCCCCCACCTCCCCTCTCAGTGCGTACATAACATAATATAAAATATGATTGTCTAAACTTTAAAAAATATTACAACCAATCGTTTTTCTTGTTCCATTCACTGCCAGATCTTTATTAGAAAGTGCTAAAACTTCAACAACCAAAAATGTATTTTATTTTATCGGAAAAAATTACCATAATCATAATATTTTTTCACAGAGTCTCTGAAAATCATAGTTTTGGCGGGTCTCGGCGTACAACTATCCTCCTCATGTCCCTTAGTCCTTGAATTTTGGACCTTTGGGGCGTCACAGATGACATGTGAACTATCCTCCTCCATTCCTCTCTGTCTTCAGCACTACCCACTGCATCGCCCAGTGTTAGTCCTGTCCACTCTTTGATGTTATCCTCCCATCTTTTTCTTTGTCTTCCTCTTCTGCTCCCTCCTCTTGTGGTCCCCTGCAATATTTCTTTGGCAAGCCCTTGTTTCCTTGTTACGTGGCCGTACCATTGTAGTTTGCGTTTTTTTCACAGTCACCATTAGGTCATCGTACTCCCTAATTGCCTACGAACCCTTTCATTCACTGTTTCATTGGAGATATGGTCCCTATAGCAGATGCCAAAAATGCTTCTGAAGCATCTCATCTCCATCACCTTTATTTTCCTTTCAAGATCGGCTGTTAATGTCCAGGATTCGCAGGCATACAGGAAAATGGAGAGG
>CAXITT010000069.1:835657-849593 GCA_964033795.1 Lymnaea stagnalis
AGTCCTCCAAAAATAAGTCTCTTTCTCATGCTTTATACAATGGCATCCTTTAACTTTAAGATGTTCATTGCAACTACCTTGTGAATTAGGTCAAGTCAAATGAGAAAAGTTGTTGAAAGGAGATTCGAGATATCAGGAAAAACAGTCAGTGTCCGCATGTATGACTCTCGGTGCCAAGGAAAAAGTTTAAAATTGGTGGTTTTGTTCTGACTAAGCCAAGCTCTCTAGTGGAATAGTTGAAATTAATTCATTATGAATGAAATTTTCATTATTTAGAATGCCTAATTAATTCATAAAGTACTATGTGATTAAATCTTTTAACTTAAACAATACACATACATGATCTTAAATAAAGGATTTAATTTTAATAATTAAATTAATATTATTAATTTTCTAAAATTCAAATGAAAACAATAAATGTATCTAAATCATCTTCATTCCTAGATTTTAAAAAAAAAATGATCTACGAAAATGGCTTAAACTATAAAAGAAAATAAGAAAGAAATAAAATCTACCCGTCCTAAGAGAAATTAACAAATCAAAAATAAAAAAAAAACAACTAAAACTATGAATCTATGAAATAACAAGGAGAAAAAACAATTTAAAAAAAAAATAATTCTCATACTATTATCACACCTGGCTCCGAAGCCATTTAATTTGTACGGAGCGAATAGTCATTTGCGATTATAGGTACCCGGGTACCTATAGATGCAGCCTTAAAATATATATAAATCTATTTTGACTGACAGGAATCTTGGACATTGAGACTGGTAATTTTAAAAAAAAAAATCTTTTTTTTTACAATGTTTGGATCAACCTCGCCCTGTGGACAAGCATAAGATTAAATGGCTTATTTATTGCAGTTAATTTTTATTTAAATATTAGTGTTTCATGATTTATATAGAGTGTGAGTGTGATGAATATAGAAAGCTGTAATCAGACCAGTCGTTATAACGTAAGTGAAACTCAGACCCAAACAAATAGGGCAGAAAACCTCTTAAAGGCATGAGAGAGAGAAGTTCTCCATATAATATATGGACCAAAAAAGGATGAGAATGGATGGATTATTCGAACCAACCAGGAATTGTGCAGTCTATATCAGTATCAGGATACCACGATAGTAGCAGAAATGTTTTAAAAAAAGACAGGCTAAGCTGGGCGGGACACTTAGATAGAATACCAAATAACAGAGGAGTGAAGAGGATGAACCAGCAAAACCCCAGAGGAAAAACGGCTCAAAGGCAGACTTAGGCGTAGATGGATGGATGATGTGGAGAAAGATTTACAGCAGCTGGTTATCCAAGCATGGAAAAGAAAAGCATTATGGGGACCTGAGTCTGAGTTAAAGGAAGTGGTGAGGCAGGTCAAAGTCCTAGATGGGCTGTAGCGCCACAGGGATGGATGATGGTGGCGAATTGTACTCTTTATTTTCCACAACAATGGATTTTTTGTGTCGGGCGAAAAAGAAAAGGTAGCCCACTTAATTCCTATCCATTAACGTTACATGACAAAATATAAAGTACCATACTTTATACGACTCGCAATTTGTGCTACCTCCCGCTTCATTGGTACGCCCCATACTGTATGAATATTCTAATGCCCCACCCCCTTTTTACAACGCAGATTTATTAAACCAATTATTTCGATAGAACAAAATAAAATATTACGTACCAAATGCACTTGGGATAATTTTGCGAATCTAAATTATCCAAGGGACACAAACCATTCAACGATTGATTTGAATGAAAGATTACTAAGGTAATAGCCCTTCATACTGTACAGTGATTAAATTTTAAAACTGAAAAAAATGCTCTCTACAAATTTTAGCTTGTGTGTGGAAATGAAATATTTTTTTTTTATCTAATGACTTATGGCTTGCTTAAATATTCCGATTCGAGATGGAAGCATCATTTAAAGAATATATGTAGAAAATAATGAGACAGAGAGAAAGAAAGAAAGATAGATTAGAAATAGAGATACAGAGAGATAGAAAAAAAAGAGATAAATAGAGAGACAGAATAAGAAAGAGGGAGAGATAGAGAAATAGTGAGACAGAGATAAAGAAAGAAAGAGAGAGAAAAATAGAGAGACAGAGTGAAAGAAAGAAAAAGCGACAGAAATTTTGATCACTTTAATTTTCAGTGCCAAATATGTCTCCTCGGTAGTATAGTGGTAAGTATCCCCGCCTGTCACGCGGGAGACCGGGGTTCGATTCCCCGCCGGGGAGGAGATTTTTTTTTTCCCCCTCCAGATTTCAAGTTATTCGGTCACGCTAACTGTTACGCAATGATGTTTAGTGAATTTAATCTCTTATCTTACTCCATGGCTCGTGTCAAACATTACGTAACAAAAGACGATTCCATTAATTAAATACAGTCTTAAGAACGATACCGAGACTAGTTCTAATTACAGTAATAATTGTTTTAGTTAATTTTAAAATTATAAAATCATACAGAATAAAAATACGGCCATTCACTTACATTATCAATAAACTATTAGAAGGTGCACACACATACACAGTAAATATAATGTACATTATCTACCATAAGTGCAGTATGTCAGTCTATTGGTCTCGCTTTTGAGTCGTATTGTCTCGTTCTCTCTCTCGAGCTCATACCACTCCCTATGCCGATTGGCTTATATATAGTGTTTCATACAGAATTTTCCAGAAAGGGGTTACTCATTTTATCTATCTATCGGCACGCCTCTTAAATTGTAAAGAATTCGACTATAGACTAAGTTTACGTGTAGTCAACGTCAAGGGAGATCATTTATAATTAAACCACACCCATTGTGTTACCAAACGTGGGGTCAGCCAAAATTCACTCACGAGATTCACGACGTAAAAAAGTCGTCTACATAATACCTCCCCTCTGTTAAAAAAAAAATAAAAAAATAAAGAATTTACAAATGTCAAAATGGAATTCATTTTCTGTTAAAGAAAAAAAAAGAAAATACACTTCTTTCCTTCAAAATATTAATCAAAATCTTCTTACCAGCTTATAAACAATGACATAATTTAAATGTACATTAATTTCTGGACAAAGAATCAGCAATAATATTATCTTTGCCTTTCATATGATTTATGTCCAAATCACAGTCTTGTAAAAATAGACTCCATCCTGTCAATTATTTATTTTTGGAGACTATTTTGTTGTAAAATGTTAAAGGATTGTGATCAGGAAAAAAACAAGTACTGAATGTAATGAACAACTGACCAAAAAAATAAATAAATAAACTGCTGCAGAGCAAGAATTAAACCTAAACATTCTCTTTCTACTGTGGAATATTTTTTTTTTTTCTGATGGGAATTAAATTCCTTAGATGAAATAACAGACAGGATGATCTATCATGTGATCTACCCTGTGATCTACCCTGTGATCTACCCTGTGATCTATCATGTGATCTATCATGTGATCTACCCTGTGATCTACCCTGTGATCTACCCTGTGATCTACCCTGTGATCTACCCTGTGATCTACCCTGTGATCTATCATGTGATCTACCCTGTGATCTACCCTGTGATCTACCCTGTGATCTACCCTGTGATCTACCCTGTGATCTACCCTGTGATCTACCCTGTGATCTATCATGTGATCTATCATGTGATCTACCCTGTGATCTACCCCGTGATCTACCCTGTGATCTACCCTGTGATCTACCCTGTGATCTACCCTGTGATCTACTTTTTGGAAAAAGCCGAGAGGGGAATTATTGAAGTTGAAACATCCAAACTTAAAGTTGAGAAAGAGGAATTACCCCCTAGATGTAACATTTGTTTTGATTTGGTTAAAAAAAAAAAAAGCTACAACACAACTAAAAAAATTTACACCAAAGAGGAAGACGAAGAAAGAGAGCGAGAGAGAGGCTCAGCGAGAGAGGCTCAGAGAGAGAGAGAGAGAGAGAGAGAGAGAGGGGGGGGGGGAAGGTGAGAGAGAAAAATAAAAAAAGAGAGCGAAAGAGAGATGAGAGAAAGAGAGAAAAGATAGAGAGTAAGAGAGGGAAAAGAGTGGGATAGAAACAGAGAGAGTGAGAGAAAGCAAAAGAGAGAAAGATAGAACACTGATATCACTGGAATTTAGCATTTTTATTTTTCGTACCAGTCTTTTCCACCCCTCGCATGTATCCTCGGTAGTATAGTGGTAAGTATCCCCGCCTGTCACGCGGGAGACCGGGGTTCGATTCCCCGCCGGGGAGGCTAACTTTTTTTAATTAAAACCAGGTTTAAACTATTTTTAAAAATTAACAAGTATTAGAGTATTGAGGTTAATGTATATCATTTTTTTGGCGCAATTCACATTTTCAATTATTTATCTGTTTTGTTCGTCTGCATCAGGCCTGCACAACTCAAAATGTAAGGTGGGCCATCTACTTTATGAAAAACATGTGCGGGCCGAAAGCAAATAAGACCGCGGGGGGGGGGGGGCACTTGATTTTCCCCCTGGAGTTATGCCTGAAAGAAACCCTGATCAGATCATAATATAAGAGCGCGGGGGGGGGGGGGCACGATGACAAGCTTTAACAAAATAATACGAATAATAATAAGAATAAAGAGTATTTCAGGCTGTATGTTGTGCAGGCCTGATCTACAGTCTACTTCAACATCATCCGTCAATCCGTGGTTCTCAAACAGCTTACTTTAATGTAATAAAGATGTGAGTCACAAACAGTGTAACACGTTTCAGAAGAACATTTTTGATTTTATTTTCAGCTTGGTTTCTGTGCATGTGATGTAAAGATATCAATTACCAGAAATAATCCGCGAAGCGATGGTGGCGGCAAGTCGTGGACTCCTCATCTTCTAGAATTACCGTAGGTGACAAAACATGCACCCAAGTACCGCATTTAATTTAGCTCGCGACGCCTATTGAACACACATTTTCAGCCATACACTAGAGATTTATTATTTCTTATCTTATATCTTAATTTTTATATATTATTATAGAGAGATAATTTAGACTATTATTTTTTTTTCCCACCTTCTCTTTCTTATTCATCGTTGCTCTATTGAAGAAAAATGAAATTGAAAGCATAGCGCTAGCTCCGTGTCGTTCACATCTATTGCCAATCAAACCATGCGCCGAACGGAGTGATTAATTAGTTCCAGCATTGTAAAAATAAAATTAATAAATATAGTGTATTATTACAGCACGTTTTCCCTTTGCTAGCTTCTATATATATATATATATATATATATATATATATATATATATATATTTTAATTTATAAAAGTAACTTCCTGGTTTCTGTTGTCATGACTTCTTTTCTCTTGGTTTCTATTCTCCTGGCTTCTATTCCCTTGTTTTATATTCTGGCTTCAATTCTCCTGGACACTATTCTCAAAGTTTCTATCCTCCTGGCTTCTATTCACCAGGCTTTTTCTAAACCTATGTTCTATTCTCCTAGCTTCAATGCTAATGGCTTCTATTCTCTGGTTTCTTTTCTCCTGGTTTCTATTCTCCTGGTTTCTATTCCGCTGGTTTCTATTATCCTGGCTTCTTTTCTCCTGGCTTCCATTAAACTGGCTTCTATTGTGGGTTCTATTCTCTTGGTTTCTATTCTCCTGGCTTACATTCCCCTGGTTTCAATTCTAATGGCTTTTTTCTTCTCTGGTTTCTCTTCTCCCCATACCACTTACAACTTAATACTTAATGGGAAAAGTTAAGAAGTCCAGGGTAGGTGGGGCTCGAATGGGGGCCTTCAGTTGACCACATCAGATATCTGAGGACTTAATCGGTGAAGGGAGCGATACAAGTTTGTAAGGGCAAAGGCCAAAATATTGAGAGGTAGCCTTGGTAGGGAGTGAAGGAGGGAAGGTGATGTAGGGAGTGAAGGAGGGAAGGTGATGTGACAGAAGGTAGAGTCAAGGGACTGAATTGGGGGGGGGGTATGGGGGAGGGGAAGATCAGCTATTGAGGAACGTGTTATACGTTAGATAGGGAGCTCGGAGAAATGTGAAACATCGGAGTGTAATAGGGAGACTAAGGGGGAGACCAAGGGGGAGGCTAAGTGACTTCAACTCCAAATATGATAGATTTTATCTTTACTCTATAATTTCCTTATAGCTCCCTGCGTTCAGGAACAATTGCGAACTGATGTTATTCGTTGCCAATGACAACAAGCGGTTGCCAAGCGAGGTACGCGAGAGCCGCGAGAAACCATAAGAAAGAAAAAAAAATTCAACGACACAACAGCGGTCGGATCGATAGCGAAGCGTGCAGTACAAAGTAAACAAGGGCCTGCCTTGGACGTTGATGCCGCGATTCAAAGACTTTTGACATCGAAGTCCTAGCGAAGGAAGCAACAATCATAAATCACGATCTCAGTTTGTTCGAGTTTGAACGATTCTTTCTGCTTTCTTCCCCACCCTCAGGGCTGGATTAACCCTTAGGCTAACAAGGCACGTGCCTAGGGCACCAAGCATTTGGCGGGCACCACAAGTCCTCAATAAAAATGTGTATAGTGTCCCGGTAGCGTAATTGCATGGAATAAGCAAATCGCAAATGTAATATTGAGTGGCACATTATTTTACCTTGGTCCCACAACGAAAAGATGGAAGATTCTGAAAGGATGCCTTGTGAATGAAAAGCTGGTAAAGTCCCTTTCCGATACCAGATGGGAAGAACATGCTGTTGCAACTGAAGCCATTCTAAAGTCTCATCCTCAGATTATAGAAGCGTTAGAATGTTTACAAGAAGACCAGTCACAGAAGGGGGGCACCAGAAGAGAAGCAGAAAACATTGCAAAGAAGATGCAAGAATTAGAATTTGCTTTCATGCTTGTCTTTTGGGAAGAAGTGTTGCAACATTTTCACAGGGTCAGTCAAGCTCAGCAAAATGAGCAAGTGAACTTGAAAACGTGTGCTGATTTGTATTATTCACTAGCAGATCACTTGCATGAATCTAGGAATGAATTTGAAAGATTTGAAGACGCTGCAAAAGAAATAACACCAGGTGTGGATTATAAGTCAACTTTGACCCGTAATCGTAAACGAGAGACAGTGGTCATTGATGGTGATGCCCCTGAGGTATCTCAGAATGCCAGAGACAAATTTCGTATATCTGCTTTCAACACCATTGTTGACAAACTTGAGACAGAGATGAGTAGACGATGACAGATATATAATGATCTAGCTGTTCCGATTTCTTGTTTGGTCGATGTACCACAAACATCTCAGTGTTGTGAAGGACTAATGAATGCTTATCCTGAAGATCTGAACAATAATCTAAACTACAACAGTTCCACTCATATATTCGCCACAAGTTTCGTGCATCAAAATCTGAGAACAACACGTTCAGTCATGCAGAACTCTACAAAGTAATAGTTAGAGAAACATCGAGGGTGCTTTTCCAAATGTAGAAATCGCCTTGCGCATATTTTTAACATTAATGGTTACGAACTGTTCAAATGAGCGCTCTTTTTCTCACTTGAAACGTACAAAAAATCCAAGTAGATCGACAACAAAACAAGAAAGGCTCGATTCCTTATCTTTGCTGATGATTGAGGCAGATTTGTTGCGCAAAATTAACTTTGATGATATACTTTGATGAAAAACTTTGCCAGACGTAAATCTAGAAAAAAGAACTTTAAAATGTAAATGTGTGCTCTCCCTGACTTTCTTATCTAAAAAAAAAGTTACAGTATTTTTGTCTGCTATCATTACAAAATTAATTAACTATTAATTTCAATACAGAAATACCTTATTGTAGGTTTTATATGAGTGATAGTAGTACAAACATGTGTATTTACATTTCACAACTGTTTTTCTTTGTTAGTTTTTTTGCATAATATTGAACATACCAGCAGTCAGTGGAAGATCGGGGGCCCGGGGCAGTAGGGGGCACCCTTGTGGGTTTGTGCCTAAGGCACCAAGATGGCTTAATCCGGCCCTGCCCACCCTATAACAATGATGACGAATTTCGAAAAAATATAACAACGTATTCTTCAGTTTTTATTGTATTCCCATTAGATAACAAAGAGAGTGTGGTGCACTCCATTGGATGACCTGAGGAGAACTTCCAAACAAGGCACCAATGCCGATACCACTCTATATTTCTGCTACTCTGCAATGAAGACTTGTGGCAATAAAGACTAGGGGCAATGAAGACTAGGGGCAATGAAGACTTGTGGCAATAAAGACTTGTGGCAATGAAGACTTGGGGCAATGAAGACTAGGGTCAATAAAGACTTGGGCCAATGAAGACTAGGGGCAATGAAGACTAGGGGCAATAAAGACTTGTGGCAATAAAGACTTGTGGCAATGAAGACTTGGGGCAATACAGACCTAGGGCAATGAAGACTTGTGGCAATGAAGACTTGTGGCAATGAAGACTTGGGGCAATGAAGACTTGGGGCAATGAAGACTTGGGGCAATGAAGACTTGAGGAAATGAAGACTTGGGGCAATGGATACTTATGGGTGATCGCAACTGCGAGGTCGTGATGTAGGAAGCCAATAGGGCAGTAAACTTTTTAAATTATTTACAATCATGGATTTTTTACTTTAGCAAATTGCACGGTTGAGTTAATATAGCAGATTTTTGTGCTCCCCGCCCCGCCCCCCCCCCCCCCCCCCCCCCCCCCCCCCCCCCCCCAGCAGTAAACTTTTTAAATTATTTTCAATTATTGATTTTTTACTTTAGCAAATTGCACGGTTGAGTTAATATAGCAGGTTTTTGTGCTCCCCGCCCCGCCCCCCCCCCCCCCCACCCTTGAAGTACTGAAGCCTGGTGATCCGCCAAGCGTCACTTCCGACAAACCGCCCAAAGTCCTCATCCAATTCATGAATGGAGTCCGTACTTTCTAGGGAAAGAATAGCCAGCGTGACCTGCTGGCGGACATTATCAGTGCGGTGGCTCTCCCGGATCTTTTTTGTTTTGTTTGTTGTTAATTAGGTCATGATATTAAAGACGATGTTAGAACTGTGTTCCTTTAACCCAGGGGTCTCCAAACTTTTCAGCCCGAGGGCCGCATCAGCTATCAAACAGCAGTTCGGGGGCCGACTACACACTCGAGGTCCAAATAAAAAAGAATCAAAACACGGATGTTGTTTCTAATTATTTATGTAATATTATTTCATTCAGTTATTATTTAATAACACATTGATACACGACACACGAACACCTGTATTAGTTGGAATGGTGAACTTGTTTTCTGGATGCCAAAATAGCGGTGCTTAGTAATTTCTGGATTTAGATTTGATGTCCCTAACATCAACAGTGACCTGAGATTATCATCGGACAAATTTGTTCTCAAATTGTTCACCACGTATTTCGTTCTTGAATTGTTTGTTCACACAGGTATGTTATTCCAAAGATTGAAAGGTACCTTGATGCAAAAGTTTTGAAATTAGGAAAGTCTTCTTTGGGCGAAAACTGGTAAAAACGCACCAGTCCTTCTTTGGACTTGTCCCTAAGGAGGTCATTTGCTTGCAACTCAATGACCTCCAGGTGCAGGTCATCTGCTTCAAATGTGTTTTTTTTTAAAGTCTCACTTCTTCTGCCTTTAAATCCAAGTCAGAAAACCGCTGCTGACACTGCAGCTGGGGGTCTTTGATGATCTCGCATACAAATGACGTGGGGAACTCCGCTGTTGCTTCAGCCATGAAGACCGTCCACGGCTGAAAGTGCGTCAAGTTGTTGGCCTGTACTTGTTGCACAAAAAAAAGACGAATTTGGATCTGAAGGCCTTAAGCTGGGTGTATAGATAAGAAACTAGATTTTCCTCTCGTTGCAGTTTTAGGTTCATAAAATTTAAATGACTAGTTATGTCTGCAGCAAAGGCCATTTTCCATACCCACATTTCATCAGACAGTAATGGCTGTGGCTTGCCTTTACTTTCCAGGAGGTCACCTATTTCATTTCTTAACTTAAATATTCTGCTCAAAACTTTCTCACAACTTAGCCATCTTATTGCTGTGTAATATGGTAAATTTTGCGATTCTGTGTCTGTATCTTTCAACAGGTCTCTGAACTGTCTATGGTTGAACCCATGGGACCTTATTAAATAAACCTTCTTTACCACAGGATTCAGTACACTGCTAATGTCCACATATTTATCACACAAAGCTTTCTGGTGAATAATACAGTGAAGGAACATTGGTTGCAGAATTTTTTTTCTCATTACACATCTGCTTCACTTGTCCATGCTGCAGCCAAGCCTTTCTTTATGCCACTCATGTTATTTTTTCCGTCAACAGTCAGGCAACTGAGGTTAGTCCAGTAAAAGTTATAATCAGCAAATATTTTTTTCAACTCATCGGTAACAGTTCCATACATGCTATTTGGGAAGCGAACTCTTGTGTTATGTTCATGTCTTCATCCACACCCCACTAACGAACACAAGCAGTTGACAGGTGGAACAGCTGTCCAGTGATTCATCAATTGCAATTAAAAATTGGCGAAATTTACTTGCATTTTTCACTATTTGAATCACAATGTTTTCACTCATGTCGGCAACACGGCGGGGAAAGCTCCGCCACTAGATGGCGTTTTATCATCTCATTTCATTGCCTGTGAACGGAAGTAGAAAAACTTAACAGCGAATAAGGTTTTGCAAAGTAACGATCGGTTTAGTGAACATAACCCACAACTGCGCGCCTCTATTTTAATTCGGTAAAGACATAATGTCCACGTAAGCGGCGTCTGATCTTGGCAGGATACACGTACATTTCAGTAATTTTTTTTCCGTAGACAAAATGCTCTCCACGGGCCGCATGAGAGGACCTCGAGGGCCGCATGCGTCCCGCGTGCCGTAGTTTGGAGACCCCTGCTTTAACCTGTTTTAGATGCTCAGGTGGGGTTTGGGATTTAAAAAAAAATGTTGGGAACCACTGCGCTAGAGGTAATGATATAAAAAAATGTTGGGAACCACTGCGCTAGAGGTATCGTTTATACGGCTTGGTATCACGGCTGGTAACTGTGGCCTGTCAGCTAAGAGGACACCTTCAGGCGGTCGATGTTGATCCTACTACCTACCCCGACGTCTAAAATGGCTCTGCCTGCTTTTGGGATCACAGCTGCTGTTAATCCATATCCGGTGTTGGTTTAAAATTGTCGCTGACTTCCGCTGGGGAGGTTAGAGTTTACGACGATGTTTTCCCTCGGTAAAAGACACGGGACGACGCCGCTCGTGGGCTGAGACGCAACTCACTGTGCAAACTAACGCTGGAAACCTCTTCTGGTCAATCGACTCTTGGGGGGGGGGGGGTCAACCTGTCAGATTCTAGCTGTCGACACTTGGGTAAAGGTGTTTCTATGAATCTAGGTTTACCTGATATCAGCCAAAGTTTAAGCACTTGGTACAGATAACTTTTCAGATGAGACGCCGCTCGTGGGCTGAGACGCAACTCACTGTGCAAACTAACGCTGGAAACCTCTTCTGGTCAATCGACTCTTGGGGGGGGGGGGGTCAACCTGTCAGATTCTAGCTGTCGACACTTGAGTAAAGGTGTTTCTATGAATCTAGGTTTACCTGATATCAGCCAAAGTTTAAGCACTTGGGACAGATAACTTTTCAGATGTCATGGCTAGAAAATGAATCGAATAATAACACAAGAAACATATTCTACAAACGTATCTAGCACCTGGGCCCACCACGGTTGTATCTATTTAAATTGTCACACTTTGGTGTTATAACTGAAGGTGTTTTTGTAGTTTTGTCGGGTTAGGTTTGAAGAAGAAAAAAAATGGGATGGGATTTTAGGAGAGATTTCGTGAAGATATCAAAGACTGGTCAGTTTATAACGCACTCTGATTGGTCACTTTATATCAGAGTCTGATTGGTTATTTTCTAAGAAATTCCCATTGGTCAATTTATAACAGGCTACGAATGGTCACTTCATAATAGACTACGATTGTTCACTTTATAACATAGTCCGATTGGTCACTTTAAAAAAAAAAAACTTTGATTGGTCACTTGATATCAGAGTACGATTGGTCATTTTATAAGAGAGTCCGATTATCCAGCTGATTAAATGAAAGTCGTATCAGATTGCTACAATATTCTCGCAATGGGTCACCGAAAAAAAAATCAAGAGACAATTTTTTTTATATTTGTATATATATTATAATGAAAATCAAGATGGCTGTCGCTAGTACATATAATAAAGTAGCATTTAATTGGCTCATTTTCATTGTGTTTCCCCCCTGCAATCACATTCCAATTGAGATATGACCAAGAACACTTAGCAGTCGTCCCCACCTGCCACATGTGGCGGCTATGAACCTGGAACTCACCGCGCAGTGCCAGACTTGAGACTTGGTGGGCTTTGAAGTACGCGGACCGGGCGAATCAACTGACAACACCATTGATTTTCTGGGGAATTGCAATGACGGCCTGTTATAAAGAAGGTACTTTACCTCCGATCTGTTAATTGATGTTTCTCATACTTAATAAAGGTAATTATAACTTCTCAACTTTCCCGATGTGAAGAATCCAATACCCCCCCCCCTCCCCCCACACTTGTTTATTCTTAAAACACAATAAAAAAGATGACACCCTTCAATTTATCTTTATTCCACGACTACGGTAGTATTTTCTTTTTTTAGACAAATGAGAATAATTTGGGGGTTGGGAAACAAAATAATTTTTTTTTTTTTTGGGGGGGGGGGGGGGAGGGGGGGTTTTTTTTGTTGTTGGTGTTGTTGTTGTTGGTTGGCTGTTAATATTGTAATGTCAAGTAAGGTTAACTGGGAAAAAAAACAGCAGTATTAGAAAAATGTCCTATATGTTTTGATATATTTGTAACAAAATATAGAGAATATTAACGGCTGTTTTAAGAGAATGCTTCGATCAAGATGATTAAAAAAATAAAAAATAATGCTCTCCATGCAGAAATGACTAAACTCCAGAATGATTGCGGCTTTAAGTTCATGTTTTTTTAAATATATATTGTCACACATACAATAGACTTAGGGACTGGCGTAGGAAGAAAGTTAAAAAAAAAGTGTGTGGGGGGGAGGGGAGGTCTTATGGGGCATTTTATTGGGCTGACATTTTATCGTGGTGTCATTTTATTGGGATGGTATTTTATTGGGGTGTCATTTTATTGGGCTGGTATTTTATTGGGGTGGTATTTTATTGGGATGGTATTTTATTGGGGTGGTATTTTATTGGGGTGTCATTTTATTGGGATGGTATTTTATTGGGGTGGTATTTTATTGGGATGGCATTTTATCGTGGTGTCATTTTATTGGGATGGTATTTTATTGGGGTGGTATTTTATTGGGATGGTATTTTATTGGGGTGGTATTTTATTGGGGTGTCATTTTATTGGGGTGGTATTTTATTTGGATGGTATTTTATTGGGGTGGTATTTTATTGGGATGGTATTTTATTGGGGTGGCATTTTATTGGGGTGGTATTTTATTGGGATGGCATTTTATCGTGGTGTCATTTTATTGGGATGGTATTTTATTGGGGTGGTATTTTATTGGGATGGTATTTTATTGGGGTGGCATTTTATTGCGGTGGTATTTTATTGGGGTGGTATTTTATTGGGATGGTATTTTATTGGGGTGGCATTTTATTGCGGTGGTATTTTATTGCGGTGGTATTTTATTGGGGTGGCATTTTATTGGGGTGTCATTTTATTGCGGTGGTATTTTATCGTGGTGTCATTTTATTGGGATGGTATTTTATTGGGATGGTATTTTATTGGGATGGTATTTTATTGGGGTGGTATTTTATTGGGGTGGCATTTTATTGGGGTGTCATTTTATTGCGGTGGTATTTTATCATGGTGTCATTTTATTGGGATGGTATTTTATTGGGATGGTATTTTATTGGGGTGGTATTTTATTGCGGTGGTATTTTATTGGGGTGGCATTTTATTGCGGTGGTATTTTATTGGGATGGTATTTTATTGGGGTGGCATTTTATTGCGGTGGTATTTTATTGGGGTGGCATTTTATTGCGGTGGTATTTTATTGGGGTGG
>CAXITT010000069.1:864182-881682 GCA_964033795.1 Lymnaea stagnalis
AAAAAAAAAAAAAACCCTAAAAATGCAAGAAAAAAAAACAAATCCCTAAAATTGCAGTAAAAAAAAAAAAGTCCCTAAAGTTGCAGTAAAAAAAACAAGTCCCTAAAGTTGCAGTAAAAAAAAACAAGTCCCTAAAGATGCAGTAAAAAAAAACAAGTCCCTAAAGTTGCAGTAAAAAAAACAAGTCCCTAAAGTTGCAGTAAAAAAAACAAGTCCCTAAAGATGCAGTAAAAAAACAAGTCCCTAAAGTTGCAGTAAAAAAACAAGTCCCTAAAGATGCAGTAAAAAAAACAAGTCCCTAAAGTTGCAGTAAAAAAAAAAAACAAGACCCTAAAGTTGCAAAAAAAAAAAAAATCCCTAAAATTGCAATAAAAAAAAACAAGTCCCTAAAGTTGCAGTAAAAAAAAACAAGTCCCTAAAGATGCAGTAAAAAAACAAGTCCCTAAAGTTGCAGTAAAAAAAAAAAATCGCACGAATCGCCAAACAAATATTTGATTTTTGAAATCAATCAATACCATCTGACATCATGTGCATGGATTGAGCATATCATTTTTTTGTTCCTTATATTTGAATCAATACAAGGCCCCCACTCCCCACCCACCCACTGTCCCCAAAATCTCCACATTATTCTCCCTGCAAACATTGCTCACAGAGTTAAGCAGGTCACTTCTATCAGCAAATCTTGGTTCTCAAAATGAGATTAATTTCCATCATTACTGACCTACTGATACGGCTGCATAGTCTCCCCATGTTCATTGACTATGGTAAAACTATGTTCAGACTATGGTAAGACTATGGTAAGAGTATGGTAAGAGTATGGTAAGACTATGGTCAGACTATGGTAAAACTATGGTAAGACTATGGTAAGACTATGGTCAGACTATGGTAAGACTATGGTAAAAATATGGTCAGACTATGGTAAGAGTATGGCAAGACTAGACATATTTTGGAATTGGGGTGTATTCAATGATCAATAATTGCTGAAACAAAAGTCGCGGTGGGCAGAGGTGACATTAGGGCGTGTGGGGAGGGGGGGGCGGGCAGGTGAGCTGCAACAGTTTAAAAAAGTAAGTTGTTGTAAAAGAAAAAAAGTCTTCTCATTTCATGAGGTAAAGGTTTACAAAACCTTGAAATGTGAAGATACACAACACCACGGAGTTATCGGTTGAACGCCTTCTGCCGCGCAGAACATACGACCGAGGACTCGGATCTGAAATGAAGTTTTCTGATTCTATAATTTATCAATGACTTATTCCCATGACTTATTCCCATGACTTATTCCCATGACTTATTCCCATGACGTATTCCCATGACTTATTCCCATGACTTATTCCCATGACTTATTCCCATGACGTATTCCCATGACGTATTCCCATGACTTATTCCCATGACTTATTCTCATGGCTTATTCCCATGACTTATTCCCATGACTTATTCCCATGACTTATTCCCATGTGTCAATGACATACCGCCCTACGGGACTCCATCTCCGGGTTTGATTTCAGAGCTTTTCCATCTCTTAGATGTGTTACCGTCCAAGGTTAACGAGCCCCATCCACCCGGGGTGCTGGTGATGTTTGTGGTTGTCTGTGCGTTTTCTGGGGACTGAGCTCCAACCCACTAGACTAGCTTGAGGTTGGCTCAGTTTAGACCACTCGGCCACTTTTCCGTCCGATTCTAATTTCATCCACGCCGACCATGTCCACTACCTGCCTGATAAATAAATAGAAAAAGGCCAGACATCACCACGACGTCATCTCGAAGTCCCCATGGCATCACCATCACATCACGATGACATCACCATAGCGCGCCCCCCCCCCCACACGAAATCACCTTGACACGACCCTCCCATTCTCTCTGTATTATCGCAAATTTAAAAAAACAAACAAATTATATTAACTTATATTTTTTTTTACAACGCATGTCCACACCCATTTTTTCCTGTAACTCTCAAAGAATAAAAAATTAATTTACCTTTACTTCTTATCTGTGTCTCCTTCTAATCTCCAACTCATGTCTCCCTCGCTTAATCTCCAAATCGTGACTCCCTTGCTTAATCTCCCACTCATGTCTCCATTAACACGCTCCAAGTCCCCTTCTGCTGCTCTATTAATCATTTAAGATATGAACCATTAAGACACGACTGCTATTGATTTTTGTCAGTAGGAATCAATGTTATTTGCTTTAACATCATTAACCTAGTAGCACAAAATAAGAGAAAAAAAAAACCAACAATATATCTGGACACAAGAGGAGAACGCCAGGGCTAAAGTACACGCAACTTTGAAACCAATAACTGTCCGTTTGTGAAAGGCATCAAGAATTTGACTCTCAAAAATAATATAATGTTTCCTTTTAGTGATCAGGGAAAAGGCCTAAAGTTTATCACGACAAAAAAAAAAATATGTGTTCAAGTCTCCAAGATTTGAGAATCACCGTAAAGAAAAGGAGACGTTGTAATAACCTATGTACCAGACTGGCTTATAATTATTTATATTTCAAAAATCCTTTTAGTAACTTCTCTTTCGTTTTTTAAAATCGTTTTTAAATATTTTAATTTTGTATTATTATTCTAATGACCCACCCGCTTTCACACCTCATTTTAATTTCACTAAATATTTCAGGAAAAAAAACAACAACAAAAGACAAAATTACCCACCAAACGAACTGGCGATATTTTTGTTTGTTTAAAGAATCTCATTTAGCGCAGTCATCGATTTCATGAAACAGTTTCATCATACTTCCTCCATCTTGCCCTTGAAAAACAGGAAAAAACTTTTTTTTTGGCGGTTGGCTTTGGGGGGTGGGGGCTGAAAATTCGAGAGAATGTGTTGTCATAGATTTACGGGAAGTAGGTCGATTAGCCGTCCGAATATTTTGCCACACATCCAGTCAGAAAGATACACACGCGCAAAAGCGAAAAAACAAATACAAAGGTTTTGAATACATAAAACGGGAGAGATGATTTGGTGCGTGATTTATATGTTTATAAATAAAAGAAGGCGGTGGTACCTAGAAATATATATATATTTTTTTCTGGAGCAATGATCTCTTCCTTGCCAATTTTTGTGTGTGATCGGGGTACACGATCCAAGCTACTCACTAACACAGCAATACATGCAACGGTGGCTTCGATGAAGTTTGCCTGTCATCAGTAGCCGTGCAGTGATATTTGATCGGCGGCTCAGTAGAATGTTAGACATGTCCCCCCCCACCCCCCCACCCCCCCTTCCCCTTTATTATCATCAACGTTTAAACAACCGTTCTACTCCATGGGGATGGAACAATGGAATTTTAGGAAAAAGCATGGGGGGGGGGGTGGTAGGGTCACGTGATATGCTTCTGTATCTCTACCATCCAATTTTCTTTTACAAAGCACTGCGTGCGTTAAGTTCCTTGGAAAAAATACAACAAAAACAACAACAACATGTCATCCCTAAAATCAATGATCGAACAGAGTGCATGATTGGCCGACTGATCGAAGCTTATAGAAAGAGCTGGAGCAAATTCGGGGGGACCCTTACGCAAAAAAAACCCCCCCCCCCAAAAAAAAAAAAAACAACAACAATCAAGATGGATCGATAATGCGTGCAGAGATTGCCACCTAAATTGCACTTGACAGACTGAACAAAGAGACAGCAAATTGGCAGGAAAGACACCGATAAATAGTCGATTGTTTTGCCTGGTCTTTTATCTTTTGTTAATTTCTGTTCTGTTTTTTTTTTTTTAAAGCATAGAATCCCGTGTGTCTGCTATTTGCACTGCTCATATTGACAAGGGTTCTGATGTCAATCCATAGATCTGTGCGCGTATGACTTTCACATGTATGACTTTCACATGTATGACTTTCACGTGTATGACTTTCACGTGTATGACTTTCACGTGTATGACTTTCACGTGTTTCACTGGGGGTTGGCATCAATGATTTTGTGTACATGAATGTGCTGTGACGAGTTTGTGTACACTCGTTGCCGTGGCGAGTTTGTGTACATGCACTGCAGTGAGGAGTTTGTGTACAAGCACATATTATCATGTTTTCATTTAGTATATCATCTTTCAGTTTGGTTATTTTTAAAATGTAGGACTTGCTTTGTTACTTGTTTATTATCTGTTAATCTTACATCCGGTCATATTTCTACTCTCCACCCACTGTGCCCTAGCATCCCACTAACATCCCACTAACATCCCACTAACATCCCACTAACATCCCACTAACATCTGTTTATATATTTCAACTTCCCACCCACCTTACAGATAGTTCGAACCGTATCTCCGACATAATGCCAGGGGAGGTCGACCGCATGGACGGCAACGAGAGGTTCCGGCAGCTGGTCAGTAGTGAAAACTCCAAACGGCTGGGCACCCTTCTGTCTGAGTTGGGCGCGACTGAGGCGAGGAAGCTCCTCGATGAGTGCTACAGGTATGTTTGAGCTCGCTTGCATCGATGAAAGCTACAGGGAAGTTTGAGCTCGCCTGCATCGATGAGTGCTACAGGTAAGTTTGAGCCCACGTGCATCGATGAGTGCTAAAGGTAAGTTTGAGCCCACTTGCGTCGATGAGTGCTACAGGTAAGTTTGAGCTCACCTGCATCGATGAGTGCTACATGTAAGTTTGAGCTCGCCTGCATCGATGAGTGCTACAGGTAAGTTTGAGCCCACGTGCATCGATGAGTGCTAAAGGTAAGTTTGAGCCCACGTGCGTCGATGAGTGCTATGCATCGATGAGTGCTACATGTAAGTTTGAGCTCGCCTGCATCGATGAGTGCTACAGGTAAGTTTGAGCCCACGTGCATCGATGAGTGCTAAAGGTAAGTTTGAGCCCACGTGCGTCGATGAGTGCTACAGGTAAGTTTGAGATCGCCTGCATCGATGAGTGCTACAGGTAAGTTTGAGCCCACGTGCATCGATGAGTGCTAAAGGTAAATTTGAGCCCACGTGCATCGATGAGGGCTACAGGTAAGTTTGAGCTCACCGACATCGATGAGTGCTATATGTAAGTTTGAGCTCGCCTGCATCGATGAGTGCTACAGGTAAGTTTGAGCTCACCTGGCCCCACCGTTTTGCTCACCCTTAGACGAAACGCTCATCACGGCCCCGGTAACGCTCGACTTTGGCGTTAAAGAAATAGTTTAAACGACAGCGAATAAAGCTTGTTAAAGTTTTTGTTGAGGAGAATCGCATGATAACGTTTCTCCGTTGTCAGTTTCATTTGGTCAACATTTTCGTTTTGTCTCATGCGACCACCACATTAAATACTATTTTTATACACTCTTGGGGGCGTTCTATTCTGATTAGTTTAACATTTACCCTTGGCGCCCCCTCCCCCCTTAAAATGTCATGTCACCACGCCCCCCCCCCTCTAACCTCCACCTCTGTACATGTTACAGCGGCGAACCTGTGCCCGCCTTGGTGCAGTATACTATTTTTATCCCCTCTTGGGGGCGTTCTATTCTGATTAGTTTAACATTTACCCTTGGCGCCCCCCCCCCCCTTAAAAGGTCATGTCACCACGCCCCCCCCCCTCTAACCTCCACCTCTGTACATGTTACAGCGGCGAACCTGTGCCCGCCTTGGTGCAGTGCGTCAAGAAAGCTGGGGACGGCTCTTACGAGAAGCACGAAGAGATACTCGATTGCTGTAGACTGTTGATCAAGTATGGATGCGATGTCAACCAGAAGGATTCCACGGTTGGTGAAGCTAAACCACAAATAGATACATTGCTTTCTTTTAATAAGAAATCTGAATTGAATTAATTTATAAAATATTTTTTTTTTGTCTTTAATTCGTCAGAAGTGAAAGAATTGTTTAAACCAGTGTTTCCCGAAGTGATGTTCACGGACTGACAACGGTCCGCAAGCGTTACGTTGCCGGTCCGCAGGCCTTACGTTGCCGGTCCGCAGGCCTTACGTTGCCGGTCCGCAGGCCTTACGTTGCCGGTCCGCAGGCCTTACGTTGCCGGTCCGCAGGCCTTACGTTGCCGGTCCGCAGGCCTTACGTTGCAGGTCCGCAGGCGTTACGTTGCCGGCCCGCACAGAATGAGATGACAAAGTTATTCTATTCAAATAAGTAAACAACCATAAGTAAAAAAATAATGATGATAAATTAGAAAAACAACAACAACCTTAATCACCACGCATTAAATTGCAATATTTATCAGAGAGTCTTTCGCACAAGAAAAGCATTTCAAGACTTATTTAGGCTGAAACAAAAATATCCAAAATAATTCATAAATCTGGCACCGGGCCGTGGTGCAGAGGGAAAAAAAATAATATCCACGGGTCCGCTAAACTTAACAGTTTGTGAAACACTGGTTTAGAAAACAGTTCATCGACTACTAGCTTTTTCTGTGTGTCGCTCACAGACGATATGACGCTTTTGAAATCGCTCCCTCCAAAATCTTCTCTACTTTTTTTTTTTTTTTTTAAAGTGTCTCGTTCATAATATCATACTTTCTGATGTCTTGACATTCAGTAGATAGGACAGCGTGTCGTAGAGCCGACTCCTTTGACTTGATGTCTGACTGTTGCATTCACAGAGCAGGACTCCCTTGCACTGGGCGTGCGCTCTTGGCAATGCCAGGCTGGTGAGCCTACTCCTTGACCACGGTGCTGACCCGTCCATAGCTGACGCCTCGGGGTTCAATTCTCTTCATTTGGCCGTCAATGTCGGGGCCGTTGAGTGTGTCCGGTTAATTGTTGGCCACAGTAAGGAGGTGAGCATTCTTGCGTGAAAAGAGAGAGAGAGAGAGAGGGGGAGAGGGAGAGAGAGAGAAGGAGAGATAGACAAAGAAAGAAACAGAAAGAGAGTGAGAGAGACTTATAGAGGGAAAGACAAAGAGATAGCTAAGCAAAGAGAGACAGACAGAGTGAGAGAGAGAGACAGATAGAGGGAAGACGAAAGAGAGAGAGAGAGTGAGAGAGAGAGAGAGAGGGCAATGAAATAGATAGACAAAGCGAGATGGGAAGAGGGAGTGAGAGAAAGAGATAGGCAAATCACTGACTTGTCATAATTTCACGTGTATTAATAGACAGTCATTTAATGTTAACGAAGAAATTAAAACAAAAACAGACATATGACTAATTTTTCTTCGCACATCCTGAAATGCCATCTCACACCCCCTGAAATGCCATCTAACACTCCATGAAATGCCAGCTTACACTTCCTGAAATGGCACCTCACACCCCTGAAATGCCATATTACACCCCCTGAAATGCCATCTCATCCCCCTTGAAATGCCAACTCACAGCCCCTGAAATGCCATCTCACCCCCCTGAAATGCCAACTCACAGCCCCTGAAATGCCATCTCACCCCCCTGAAATGCCAACTCACAGCCCATGAAATGCCATCTCACCCCCCTGAAATGCCAACTCACAGCCCCTGAAATGCCATCTCACCCCCCTGAAATGCCAACTCACAGCCCCTGAAATGCCATCTCACCCCCCTGAAATGCCAACTCCCAGCCCATGAAATGCTATCTCACCCCCCCCTGAAATGCCAACTCACAGCCCCTGAAATGCCATCTCACCCCCTGAAATGCCAACTCACAGCCCCTGAAATGCCATCTCACACCCCCTGAAATGCCATCTCATACTTCCTTAAATGCCCGAACCATGTAGCTTCCATATTGACACCAGATTGAAGGCTGAGTTATTCAACAATCAAACATACAACTAGACGATAGTGGCACTCTATATCGTATGCACGATTCTGTTAAAATAACTGTACAATCAAATTATTTGCAACCCTTCAGTTCTGTAATAAAAATATTATTGTTAAATACAAGCGATGCGGTTTTAGTTTGATTTCATTTTTAATTATTACATTTTCTTACACTTTTTTGGTTTGTTTTAAAGAAGAAAACAAAATCTTCAAAAATTTAAAATTTGTAATTTTAAAATCATTTCTTTCGTTAATATATTAGAATAATATTCTTGAATGTGTGTGTTAATTGGTGGTCAAAACATTAAAAAAAAAAACTGGAGCAATTTGCAAAAATAAAGTTTAAGGTTTAGAGTGGTATTTGACTACTTGGATTATTATTTTATTTAATCTAGGTCTAGGGTCCTTTAAAAAAATAAAGATTTTAACACGGAATTGACAGGACGCGATGGACCGTTACAAATACAATAAATAAACTGAAGTCTAATTACTTTCCTAATCACAGAATCGTATGACTGAGAGAAAAAATAGCACGATATCAGAGAATGAAGCATATATGACTGAAAATTATAACAACTTATTAGAGAATCTACATATATGACTGAGAAAAACAGCACGCTGTTAAAGAATCTATCAATATATGACTGAGTAATATGGCATGCTATCATAGAATCTACCACACATGACTGAGTAATATAGCACGCTATTATAGAACCTACCATGTGTGACTGAGAAAAATAGCACGTTATTATAGAATCTATCATATGACTGAGAAGTATAACAAGTTATTATAGAAGCTAGCAAAGATGACTGCTAATTTTAACAAGTTATTTTAGAATCTAGCATATATGACTGATAAGTATAACACGACAACTAAATAAGGCGAGCTTTATATAAAAAGCTGTCACATTTTCAGATGGATTTTAAAACTTTAAAATAATTTTTTTTTTTTTTTTTAAATTTTTAATCACAGTAGTTTAAAAATCTCCACAATTATTCTTTCCGTGTCATGGAATTTACTTTTCTCTTTAGACGAGTCTGGTGTCGATCTGTCATCGATCGTATTTTTCTTGGTAGTCACGCGTCATTGGTGAGGAATAAGGAGATGTAAACAAAATAATAATAATAATAATATTAGGAATTACGCAACCCACCACAAAACAAATGACAGGGATCTGATCAATTCTGTACAAACCTTTGGCGAGGTAGAATCAATTGTTGTTAGGCCCGCTTTAACTCTACCACATCAGCTATTGGGTTTCTAACAATTGCTCATTGTAAATGATTTCTATCATGTCTAAGGCTGCAAGTGGTGTCGTTAACATTAGATGGGTCATTTGTGGGAAGATGGCGGCGTCGTTATTCACGCCTTATATCTTAACTCATCTCCCCCCCCCCCGCTCCACGGCTAAAACAAAGCGCCAATTGTAGATAACTAAACCATAACTGAACCATAAATACACCTTTACTAAACCATAACTAAACCAAAACTAAACCATAACTAAAACATAACTAAATCATAACTAAACCATAACTAAATCATAAGTAAATCATAACTAAACCATAACTAAATCATAAGTAAATCATAACTAAATCCTAACTAAATCATAACTAAACCATAACTGAACCATAAATAAACCATAAAAAACATAACTAAACCATAACTAAACCATAAATAATCATAACTAAACCATAACTAAACCATAAATAAACCATAACTAATCATAACTAAACCATAACTAAACCATAAATAAACCATAACTAATCATAACTAAACCATAACTAAACAATAACTAAGCCATAACTAATCATAACTAAACCATAACTAATCATAACTAAACCATAACTAAACCATAACTAAACCATAACTAAACCATAACTAAACCATCACTAAACAATAACTAATCATAACTAAACCATCAATACAAATAATGGAACTCTAACCAAACTATAACTAAAATTACTTGGGTATGTTCATTGCAGACACCAATATGTTTTTTTTAAAGAGATATAATGTTATTTTAAAAATATATCTATAAAACACACACACACACACACCTCGTTTTCTCGCATCATTCAATGGGGTCGGAACTGAAATCCCACCAGAGATGAATACACCGACTTATGCATTAACCACTTGTTACTGTTAGGGCCGTGCACGAGGGTGCATTAGTCACGGGGATCTCTTTATCGGTCACCTGTCACAGAGATCATAAGTTGTTGGGCCTGGTACTACCTGAACTACGGTGGGTTGTTGGTCAGCCGTGACCTGTTTCGGTATGTAACATGTGGGACCTTATTTTGTCTTTAGTTTGATGGGTTGTTTGTCAGCCATGACCTGTCCCAGAACGTAAGCTATGGGACATTATTATATATTTAGTACGTTGGGTTGTATGTCAGCCATGACCTGTCCCAGAACCTAAGCTATCGGGCCTTATTCTTATAGTTGTAAGATGGGATTGGGGTAGTTTACATTCTAACAATGCAATACAATAACTTGATGCCCTCCAAGTTTTGTGATTGTAAATATGTATAGTTACCTGGGCAAGCCCCCCTCGCCCCACTCCACCAAGCTTAGCTCGTCTATGATAGGTTAATATGACCTTCTCCAGGTAGACCTAAACTCATCAGTTAGCCGAAAATACCGCCCCTCTATAAAACAAAAAATACCGCCCGGGGCGGCACGCCCCCAACCTTTTCCTACGCCCCTGACTGTCCGTACCATCCTGATACTTTCCCAGAGATATTAGTGGCTCCAATGGCTCAATAACTGGTAGCATTTAAAAGTTATTATTATAGATTGCTGCAACACCATCCCAAATTAAACACATTCTTTTTTTTTTAATTTTCATTCTTGGTCTGACCCCAATTCCTCCATCCGATATAAAGTTATGGGTTATAAGACTTTAAATTATAATCAGATATTTTCATTTGACAGTATTATGGTTGTTTTGATCAAAACATAAAGGAAATATAAAAAAATCGAGTCCATTACCATTCGGCCTGTCAGCACACCAGATCGAGTCTGGTTTTATTATTTTTTTTTGTTGGTTTTCTGCTAGCCTTGCATCGATTATTCGATTAGTTTTTCTTTACCGTTGTATCGATTTCTTCATTAAAGTAATCGAAAATGAATGTTCGGAGTGTTGAGACGACTCGTTGATTTCACACCCCTAAAACAAAGACAATTTTAAAAGCATTTGAAAAAATAAAATGAAAAGAATTATCGTTTAAAAAAAACCCAATAAATCTTCGTATAATATAGATGGAAATTTAAAGGGACATCATTCAAGAATATGATTTATCTGGGATCGAATTTGCCAAGATGATATTTTTCTCTTCCTAAATGGACCAGAAACAATAATTTAATATATTCGTAGGGCCGACGCTAGTTTTATTTCGCTTCAATTTAATTTTTAACATTCAATTTAATATGATAATTTCTGTAAATATTTCATTTAGATGTGAAATAATAATAATTATATATATATTTTACACCTGTCCGATTACACTTTTCCTTACTCCACTGTCGTTGTAGTTTAACACATATCAACTTGTCAACTTAATAAAATCATTTTTGAAGAAAAGTCTCATCATGGGAATACACACACATTTTTTTTTAAAATGGCATTTTAAGAAATACAATTTATGTGTTAGCATATTAGATTATAAAATCTAATCTCTGCTAAACGCACAGTGATAATCGGATTTTATGTCACTGCTTAATAACTTGTGTGATTGAATTGCTTGATCAGCTGACCAACCGACACGACGGCAACGGAGCCACGCCCATTCTGACGGCCGTGGAGAAATGTGACGCCGACCTCCTGAACGTGCTGGTGACGTCGGGCGGTGACGTCAACATACAGGAGCGGACCTCCAAGAGAACTCCACTCCACTACAGCCTGTATCTGAAGAACAAAGAAATTTTCGAATATTTATTAGAGTAAGTGCACAAGTGGGAACGTAGAAGCTTTATATTAGAGTAGGTGCACAGTGGGAACATAGAGGCTTAGGGTAAGTGCACAGTGGGAACATAGAGGCTTAGAGTAATTGCTCAGTGGGAACATAGAGTCTTAGAGTAAGTGCATGGTGGGAACATAGAGGCCCTGGCGTAGGAAGAGTTGGGTGATATTTTGAGGCGATGTTTTGGGTGCATTAGTTCTATAGCTTATTAGTATTTGTGTTTTGTATGGTTATTGATTATAACTGGTGATTATTGATGATTACTGATGAATATAGACTAATTCTTCGATTTAATGTTCATTTACAAATTTAAAAAATCGAATACTTAGTGTGCCATAAAGAGAGAAAATTTAGCAAGGGCATGGGGGGGGGGGATGGGGGGGGGATCGGATGCCGGCAGACGTAGATGGCAAAGTAGTGTGTGTGTGCGTGTTTGTGTGTTTATGTGTGTGTGTTTGCGGGGGGGGGGNGTCCCTCTATCTCCAGACCCCCGCCCCCCCTGCAGTTCCCTTTGCAGTTCCCCCCAGCAGTTCCCCCCTGCAGTCCTCCCCTGCAGTTCCCCCCTGCATTTCCCCCCAGCAGTTCCCCCCTGCAGTCCTCCCCTGCAGTTGCCCCCATGCAGTTCCCCCTGAAGTTCCCCCCTGCAGTTCCCTCCCTGCAGTCCCCCCTGCAGTTGCATCCATGCAGTCCCCCCTGCAGTTCCCCCTGCAGTTGCCCCCCTGCAGTCCTCCCCTGTAGTTGCCCCCCTGCAGCCCCCCCTGCAGTTTCCCCCCTCCCTTTGCAGTTCCGCCCTTTCATGTCTCATTTCTAACCTACTTCCATCCCTTAATCCAATCCCCGCAGAGATCATCACGTGAGACAGGTGGCCAGCGCGAGAGGTTAATCCACTCCCGTACGGGCCGATCAGTTGTTTAGCATCGTTGCTAAGGCAACGCGTCTCCGTTAATTACTTTTTTAAAGCGTCTTGTTAATTAATTTTTTTTCCTTCTTTGTTGTGTTGACAGTTGAGCTCCTTTGTTTGTATATGTTGACAGTTGAGCTCCGTTGTTTGTATGTTGATAGCTGAGCTCCGTTTTTTGTTGACAGTTGAGCTCTGTTGTTTGTATGTTGATAGTTGAGCTCCGTTTTTGTTGACAGTTGAGCTCCGCTGTTTGTATATGTTGACAGTTGAGCTCTGTTGCCTGTATGTTGACATTTGCGCTCCAGTTTTGCATGTTGACAATTGAGCTCTGTTGTTTCTATTTTGATAGTTGAGCTCTGCGGTTCGTATGTTGACAATTGAGCTCCGTTGATTCTATGTTGACAGTTGAGCTCTGTTGTTTGTATGTAATGGAGGACTTACTAAAAAAAGCATCTCAAGTGGGCGGGTCTCCTTAGCCGTAAATGGCAATGCATCTAAGAGAAGGCAAGCTCTGACATCAAACCCGGAGATAGAGTCTACTAAGCGTTAGGACATTGACACAATACAATTTACAACAAATCGTACGACGTAGAACGCATAGGAAGTACAGTAAAACACACACACACACAGCTAGTCATTTACCGCATTCTGGACTACCTCCACTCGTTTTGGCATTGGATCAAACAGCACGGATGAGAGAGTGATGCTGATGAATTGAGCGACTCTCCCTAAATTAAAACAAAATGCAGCTCAAGTCAAGGCTATTGCTCCAAGTCGAAAATTGCATTGGTCATCTTCATGGCTTGGCCATCTTCATGCCCTGGTCATCTTCATGCCCTGGTCATCTTCATGCCCTGGTCATCTTCATGGCTTGGTCATCTTTATGCCCTGGTAATCTTTATGCCCTGGTCATCTTTATGCCCTGGTCATCTTCATGCCCTGGTCATCTTCATGCCCTGGTCATCTTCATGCCCTGGTCATCTTCATGCCCTGGTCATCTTCATGCCCTGGTCATCTTCATGGCTTGGTCATCTTTATGCCCTGGTAATCTTTATGCCCTGGTCATCTTTATGCCCTGGTCATCTTTATGCCCTGGTCATCTTTATGCCCTGGTCATCTTTATGCCTTGGTCATCTTCATGCCTTGGTCATCTTTATGCCCTGGTCATCTTCATGCCTTGGTCATCTTTATGCCTTGGTCATCTTCATGGCTTGGTCATCTTCATGGCTTGGTCATCTTCATGGCTTGGTCATCTTCATGGCTTGGTCATCTTCATGGCTTTGTCATCTTCATGGCTTGGTCATCTTTATGCCTTGGTCATCTTTATGCCTTGGTCATCTTTATGCCTTGGTCATCTTTATGCCTTGGTCATCTTTATGCCTTGGTCATCTTCATGCCTTGGTCATCTTCATGGCTTGGTCATCTTTATGCCTTGGTCATCTTTATGCCTTGGTCATCTTCATTCCTTGGTCATCCTCACACGTTGGTCATCTTCAAGCATTGGGCCATGTTTAGTCCTTGGTCATCCTCATGCGTTGGTCATCCTTATGCTTTGGTGATCTTCATGCCTTTTGTCATCTTCGTGTTCGATGGACCAACAACACTAAAAAAAAAGCAACAACAAGAAAGGAAGTGACTGCACCAAATGACCTCGGACTTTTTCACAGCATCTGCCCAAATGCAATTCTCCGGCGATTGCGAATGATATAAAAAAATTAAATTGTGTTCCCGTTTTAAAAATCAATATTAAATTTAAAATGCCAGTTTTACGAATAAGGGTTGAATGGAGAATAATAATCTGCTCTCATCACCTAACACATTTAACTAAATCGTCTTGTCTGTACTTTTAAAAATAGAAAATAATTGCACATGAAATGATGACGCGCGCTTGAAGAAACGCTATGAGACTCACATGTCTCAGCCGACGGCTTAACTTTTTATGTAATAATAGGCCGCACAATTTTCCGGGTTATGTGGTAGCACTATATTATATATAATTTATCTGATTCCAGCCACGGCGGTGACCTCACGAAAACTGACCACAGGGAGACGAACATCGTCCACCGCTGCTGCGCCGTGTCGGACCCGTGGTTTTTGGAGCAGATTCTGCGGAGAGATTCACCCGACACGACCAGGTCTCTGCGAATGGAGGACGGCGAGGGGGCCACCCCCGTCATCGTGGCTTGCCAGAACGGGAACATCGACCAGCTGCGCATGCTGGTGGAGGCTGGGGTAAGGTGGTGGTGGTGGTGATGATGGCGTTCGGGTAAAATGGAGTAGGCAGTGTCTGGGGTGAGAAGGGGATTATGTCGGAGGGTATTATGAAGGTAATGGCTGGGGTGACACGGAATTTGGGGCTGGCGTAGACAAGGGTCAAAGTTTGAGGAAAGGTTGGAGTTCATGGCTGCATGGGGTCAGAGTTAGTAGTTTTAGAACTCGTACCAAGAGTTTTTGGTTAAAGGAGAAATTTTCATATCCATTATCCAGCATTGTGGGCAAGTTATTTTCAAACATCGTATGTGGCGGAGCGTAGTTTTGGCTTTAGTATTCAAATGCACCCCGGGTGTGACTTTATTGAACTCCATGGGCTATTGCAAGAAAAAAGAATGGGGAGGGATATAAACCTAACAATAAGCTTACACACATAAGAGGTTAAAAAGTGCACACAATAGAGTAAATATAAAAATGTGTGTAACCCTTTTGCTCATTAACTTGATTAATAATAGTTTGAGATTGGTCTTTCTTTTTTTTTTTGGTTACCAGGAAAAAACACAACCGGGCTTGGATCAAATACCGTAAAATCCTAATAAAAAGATTGTCATTTTTTGTCTTTGTTTTATTCTTTGAACATTGTTTACTTTCTCTCTTCAGGCTCCCGTAGCGAATAAAGACAAGCACCGCCGCAGTGCCTTGCACCACTGCGCGGAAAACAACGACACGAGGTGTGCCGAGTACATCCTTCGGTCGATTCCGTCACTGATGACGTCGGCCGACGAAGAGGGTCTCGCGCCGCTGCACATGGCGGTCATTGCGGGGAATATCCCTCTCATCCACCTGCTGCTGAAAAGAGGGGCCAACTTCAAGGCCGTCGATAACGAGAGGCACACCGTAGCCCACTGGGCCACAGGTAGGGAGGGGGGCCACAGGTAGGGAGGGGGCCACAGGTAGGGAGGGGGCCACAGGTAGGGAGGGGGCCACGGGTAGGGAGGGGGCCACAGGTTAGGGAGGGGCCACAGGTAGGGAGGGGCCACAGGTAGGGAGCTCCACACTGTCCACAAGGGCAGCAATGTTTTGTGATAATTTCGTTTTCACTAACTTAACTCTAATCTACTCCAAAAACAACGTTAGTGATTATTAAAAAATTGTGAACAGCCCATCTACTGACTACTTCTGTGCAGAGCAAATCCAGTTTCAGCATAGATATAACAGAACGCATAATCTCTAGTTTGCGGGTGACATTCAAGTGTAACCCCATTTTTGTCTGTTCCTTGTCAGTGTGCGGTCACTCTGATGTGCTGGATGTTCTGCTGGAAAATGGGGCAGAGTTGTCCACGCCGGACAAGCATCAGGCCTACCCAATACACTACGCTGCTCAGATGAACTCGAAAATTGGAATTGAAGACAGTTCAAAGAGTAAGCTTTAGCTAGGGTCACGGGTTTTAATGACCCCCAATCCTATCCAGTTCACCCATCCTATCCAGAACATACGTCCTATCCAGACCATATGTCCTATCAAGACCACCCATCCTATCCAGACCATTCGTTCTATCCAGACCATAGTTCTATCCAGATTACCCATCCTAACCAGACCACCCATCCTATCCAGACCATACGTCCTATCCAGACCATACGTCCTATCCAGACCATCCAACTTATCCAGACCACCCGTCCTATTCAGACCACCCACCCTATCCAGACTAAAGTCTCATGCTTATTTATTTGTAAATGACGAAAATTTCTGATCGATTTTTAAGTCTATTTGTATATTGGATTGCCTCCCTTGCATCACCAATTATATTCTTCATTTCATGTTAATACAGGTACCCCCCAGAAACTTAAACAAAAAAAACTTCATCAAAATAAACTTAACGTTCAGAGCTACATACGTTGTATATAACAACATTATCCATTGAAGCACAATTTATATACACATTTTACATATAGGTAATAGAGCGTAGCTTAAATCTGGATTTGAAATACTTTAAAATAAGAAGCTGAATATTCTAATAGGCACCCCCCAAATATCTTTACAGTTGATGGCAGCCAGCTCATTTTAAAGACACTGCTGAAAAATAAAGTTTCCCCAGAGTCTGAGGATAAAGACAAAAGGACCCCAATCATATGGGCAGCAAGTGCAGGTCAGACTTAAGGAACAAATGATATTCCCATTTAAAACAATGGCATGTTAAGACTGAAACGATTATAATGATATCACTTAAACAAATTAGAAGACCCTACTCTTTTCAAGATGACCCCACTGACCTATTCTATTCAACATGACCCTACTGGTCTACTCTATTCAAGATGATCCCACTGACCTATTCTATTCAAGATTACCCCACTGGTCTACTCTATTCAAGATGATCCTACTGGCCTATTCTATTCAAGATGACACTACTGGCCTACTTTATTCAAGATGGCCCTACTGATCTACTATATTCAAGATGACCCTACTGGCCTACTCTATTCAAGATGACCCTACTGGCCTACTATATTTAAGACGACCCTAAAGGTCTACGACATTCAAGATGACCCAACTGACCTACTATATTCAAGATGACCCTACTGACCTACTGTATTCAAGATGATCCTACTGACCTACTGTATCCAAGATGACCCCACTGGCCTACTGTATTTAAGTTTTAACGTATTTATTTTCAGGTAACGACGAAGCCTGTAGAATTCTTGTCGAGTCCGGCGCCGACGTCAATCGGGCGGACAAGGATGACCTGACAGCCTTGCACTGCGCGGCCA
>CAXITT010000069.1:886682-909256 GCA_964033795.1 Lymnaea stagnalis
ATATATATATATATATATATATATATATATATATATATATATATATATATATATATATATATATTTAAAATCCTCAACATTGGTCTTTTCATCTAATTTTAAATTTATCACAATATTTACGTTTTGATGTAATCATCTCTATGAGTACAGATTGCATGACATGTCTCTTGGTCAAATCATAGACACTGCATGGCGATCTGAAATCTAAGGTTCACTTGATTGCGTTCAAATGTAATTTTTTTTTGTTTATAACTTCCTTGTCTAAAAGTAAATAACCGTCCCCTACAGCGTAAGCTACTGCTAACAATCTTACAATGGGTTTGACAGCCTTACAATGTTTTGGCTCAACTCACTTCAGCTACGTTTACAGTGCTGAAAGGGGTTTGATAGCTGTCTTTCTACGTTTGATAAAGGTCTTATCTCTTTGGTTGTCAATGTTTAGCATATTGATACGGCTAGTCATAGTGCCACTGTGTGCGGTTGGTGGTACGGTGGAGTTGTGGAGGAATCATTTTTTACAGCAGTGAGGCGGAGTAGGGAAATACAAACACGACTCCGATGCCTAAATGTTGCGTCACGCATTCAATGTTATCAGTTAGTTGTAAAATTGGCCAGTTAAACGGACAACTGAAATCACAACAACAACAACAACAATAATAATTGTTTAAAAATAAAAATTGTAATAAAGATGAAGTCGTGAAACTGAACATATTCGCGAGCCCCACAATATTTCAACCCGTCAGATCGTCAAAACTGTAAGCTATCGAAGAGCTTTTGTTATGAAACATGCATGTTCGATAATTGGGGATCAATCACGTGGTTCTGTGACCCTTTGGTTCAATATCCCATGTGGTGATAGGGGCAATCGGAACGGAAACCAGCGCATAGTCACCGAATGGGCTCTAATCGTTTCTACACTGTGTGTGAAGCCGTGGGAGTAGTGGTTTCCCTTGTGGGTGGGTTTGAGGTTAACAAAAAAAAATAAATTAAAAAAAAGGGGGGGGGGAGGGAGGGGGAGAGATAAGCCTGTCGACAATGGGTTAAACCCACGGCCACTTTTATAACCAGGCAACACGCGGTACAACGATGAAATCATGTTGTACCCTAATGAAATCACGTGGTACTCTAAGGAAATCACGTGGTACCTTAATGAAATCAGGTGGTACCCTAATGAAATCAGATGATACCCTAATAAAATCAGGTGGTACCCTAATGAAATCAGGTGGTGCCTTAATTAAATCATAGGGTACCCTTATGAAATTCGTCAGGAAACCAATGAAGTCTGGCGTTACACAAAGGCAATCAGGGGGTAGCTAAAGAAAGCAGGGGATTTAGTTTTCTTAAAAAAAAGGGGGGGAAAGGGGGGGGGGAATGTGGGGAGGGTCCAAGTAATGCAGTTAAAATGAATAAGGAAGAAAATTTTACTCATAGAAAGTAGAATGCACTGTCACTAAGTCCAAGAAGTAATTTAAAAATGGCCCCTCCACCACTCATACCCCATGATGCGCCACTGTTTATGCCAATAACAACTCTAGCACCCATACCCCATGCTCCGCCACTTTTTATGCCAATAACAACCCTAGCACCCATACCCCATGCTGCGCCACTTTTTATGCCAATAAAAAATCTACTAAAGGTCGCATCCCTAAGATAAAGGTCTTCTCTCTCACACAGAATAGGACATTGCGCTACTGTCAGCGGGTCCACGGACGCCTTGCAGGTCTTGAGGGAATACAAGGTGGACCTGTGGGCCAGGAATTTAAAAGGGGACCAGCCCATCCATGAAGCGTCTCAATCTGGACACATTGGTAGGTTGAAAGGACATGACACAGTTCAGTGAGACACATTGGTAGGTTGACAGGACAGGACACAATTCAGTGAGACACATTGGTAGGTTGACAGGACAGGACACAGTTCAGTGAGACACATTGGTAGGTTGACAGGACAGGAAAAATAGTTCATTTAGACACATTGGTAGGTTGACAGGAAAAGGTTTAGTTAGACACATCGGTGAGTTGGCAAGCAAAGAGATCAGCTAGAGATACACAGGGTTAGATGACTGATACACCATGTAACAGATTGACCAGGATTGCCTTGTCACTGTTAGCGTGTTGTCAAAGAGAGTAGTTGTTTGTTTTTCTATTATCCCTCTGTCATATTGCTGAGTGTCCGACACTAAGGAGTGGATGGGGTTGGGAACAACCCAGACATCCAAGAAGAAAGCCTGATCCACGGCGATGCCCAGCAGATGCGGCTTGCCTGCTGTAGCATACCTGGTGTGGCCACGAAAGAGCAATAGTTTGTTCTCTATCCCTCCGTCTGTTTATTCAAAAGGCAACGCTTGCCATCTTTCAGTGAATAATTCCATTGAATTCTGTTTCTGAAATTCATTCCAAATGTAATGTAACTTGTTACATGGTGAGTGTCGAGCATGGGAGTTCACTAATAATGGTTGCGCACTGGATGTTGTGTCTATTGTGCACTGTGTGTGTTGTTTCCCCCCCCCCCCCAAGAGATGTATTAGTTACTGAACGCCTTCTCGCATTTTAGTTGGTGACCTATTTGTATGGTAACTATGACGTATTGTGGCCTAGTCTATTGTGTGTGTGTGTCGCTTACATGTTCGTTAGTCAGCAACCGTTATCGTCTTAAAATGTGTTGCAACTTTATTACCATAGCTGCCTGACATGGTTTGTGAGAGCGTACTCACGCGTGTGTGTGTGTATGTTTGTGTGTGTATGTTTGTGTGTGTTTTTTTGTTGTTATTTTATTTAGGAGGGGGGGGGGTAAGGGAAGAACTATACATTTTGAAAAGGCTGCCGTTACATTAACTTTCAGCCACTTTTCCCTTGAGAAAAAATGGAAGCCAAAACATTTACTGCACCCCCCTTCCCACGATCGCCCACATATACTACAAGTGAAAATGTATATGATCATACTAAATCACCTGTTAAAACACATAATTTTTGCTAGACAGAATAGACTATGAAGTAAGCACAGCGTTAAGTAGGGGTATTTTTTGTTTTATAAAGTATTAAATGGAGGAAAACTTACTTAAGGGGGAAGGGGCCGAAATGAGACGATGGGCTGGATTGGCCCGCGGACCGTAGTTTCCCGACCTCTGGCGTTAAAACCAGTAGCCCCCCCCCCCCCCCCAAATGTCACATTTGCTGCTCCATCCAACAGAAGTAGTACGGTATCTCCTTGACCACGCAGACGGCGGTCCGTCCAGCGTCATCGACAGCGGGAACAACGACGGCCGGACGTGCCTCCACATTGCCGCCCTCACCAACAACGTCTGGCTGTGTAAGTTCTTACTGGAGAGGGACGCTAACGTCAACGCTGTCATGGTGAACAAGGTGGGTTCAAACCTCTTTCATAGACAGACGACACTGTATTAAATGTTTCTATATCAGACAATATATTTCCAAACTCTTTGACAGACTGATGACACAATTAGAAATGCATCTATACCAGACATTACATTTATCAATAAAATAGTTAGACTTTATTAAAATGATTGTTATTGTATAACATTTGGCATATTTGCTTAAAAAAAACCATGCATATTTAAAAAAAAAATGTTTGATGTCAGATATTTATTTTCGTCTCTGAACTTAACTCCTCAATCGATAAATTAATATATCACATGAGTACTTTTGTAGGCACCAAACGAGCCTTAATTTTTAGCTCGATCAAACTCATAAAAGGCACTTAACTCCTCAATCGAAAAATTAACATATCACATGAGTACTTTTGTAGGTCTCAAACGAACATTAATTTTTAGCTCGATCAAACTCATAAAAGGCGACTTAACTCCTCAATCGATAAATTAACATATCACATGAGTACTTTTGTAGGCCTCAAACGAACATTAATTTTTAGCTCGATCAAACTCATAAAAGGCGACTTAAGAATTGAATGACTTTAAACAAGAACCTATTACCAGTCTGTACAGTTGATTCTTACGTTGTTCAAACGGAAATCTGCAACACTTAAACGCCAGGGTCACACTTTTGGTTTTCAATAGACAAGTCACAATGTCAACAGTCTTGTTCCCATTGTCGTCAATTCCTCCCTGTCCATAAGTTTGCCCACAACCCAATTATCTTAATCTCAGAACCCCAAATATCGTAATCTCAGAACCCAATATAGTTATCTTATAACCCAAATATCGTAATCTCAGAACCCATATATCGTAATCTCAAAACCCAAATATCTTATACTCAGAACCCAAATATCGTAATCTCAGAACCCAAAATCGTAATCTCATAACCCAAATATCGTAATCTCAGAACCCAAAATCGTAATCTCATAACCCAAATATCGTAATCTCAGAACCCATATATCGTAATCTCAAACCCCAAATATTTTATTCTCAGAACCCAATATCGTAATCTCAGAACCCAATATCGTAATCTCAGAACCCATATATCGTAATCTCAAAACCCAAATATCTTATTCTCAGAACCCAATATTGTAATCTCAAAACCCAATTATCTCATTCTCAGAACCCAAGTATTTTAATCTCAGAACTCAATATCTTAATCTAAAAACCCAAATATCTAATTCTCAGAAATCAATACCGTAATCTCAGACCCCAAATATCGCAATCTCAGAACCCAAATATTAAATCTCAGAACCCAAGTAAAGTTATCTCAGACCCCCCCCCCCCCAATATTGCCATCTCAGACCCCAAATATTGTAAGCGCAGAACCCAATTACCGTAATCTCAGAACCCAAATATCGTAATATCAGAACCCAAATGTCGTAATCATGATTGAAGTCTTGTTAGAGGTCGTATTCTCGAGTTTACAATATGGCACCAACAAAAAAAAATGGCTTCGACTGATTAATTCTTGAGATTACAGAAATCATTTAAGTAATATGCTATCAAGCAAATATCAGTACACGTTGTCATCGATCAGTAATAATTTTTATTTTGCTGTTGATCGGTTTAACTCATATATATGATTAATCGTAGCTTAATCAATAGAACTCTTGGATTTTCATTCAAATGCATTATAATAGATAAAAAATTAAAAATGCTGAAGTCATATGTGACCCATGGCGTAGGCAGGGCGCGGCCCCAGGCAGGCTTTTTATAAATATATATATTGTTACAGCCGGTGTTTTGACCTAATTTTTGTTTACCCTATATGGTGTAGAACCATGACATTCATATCGGAAATTTGATCGAAAGAAATTTCTTCGACGTAAATTGATCGAAGGATATTTGATCGAACGGAAATTCGGTCAAATGTTCTTTGTTTTTTTTTCAGTTAACACGTTAAAATTTTCGTCAAATTTTTTTTTGGACGCATTATATTAAATAGTAAAACAAAATAATGCGTTCAAAAAGAAATTTGACGCAAAATTTTAACGTAAAAACTGAAAATAAGATTCGACCAAATTTCCATTCGATCTAATTACCCTTCAAATTCTACCACCGTTATACCCTACGTTTTTTTAAAAATTCATATGTAAGAACAGAAAAGTTCTATGTGATCGATCAAATCAAATGTGATAGCTAATCGATACGTCAGTTCATTCGCGCCGTGCTTTAGCAGTCGACTCTGGAAACGATGCCGCTAATGTGTGCAAGCTTGAATGTTTGTGTTGAGAAGGGAAGTCATATGTTTAGTGACACACATGAACACATTTAACAACATCGCCAGCTCTCTTGAAATGTTAAACTTGAGTTCCTAGCAACGCGTGTATGAGAGTGTGAGTGTAGTATTCCTCGGTTCAGTGATTTAAAAAAAAACAAAAAAACAATCAAACAACCTGAAAATAAATTAAAGCCATTGACTAAACTCGGAAATAGCTCATGCTCACCGGCCAGGATCTTATGTTAAATTATTTCAATCAGCGACTGTCTCAAGTTTTAGTCAGCCAATCCACACGCCTGTATAGCTTGAAGCTTATGCTGTCTGTTCAGGTTTAAAAAAAAAACAATTTGAAACCTCAATGGTTAAATTTTTAACCCAAGTAGAAATATCAAATTCTTGGTAAATATTTGAAATGTATGTTTTTTTCAAATCGCATGGTGGAGTAGGCCCAGTGGCGCCTCCACCCACCCCCTCGCCCCAAATCTTCCCACAAGTGGTGGAAGTCAAACTCTCCTCCTGTCCCATGGACTTTCGAAAATTCTGGATGTGTTTGGCTTGAAGTGTTTCTTTCAATTTGTTCCAGTTTAGGTGGTGGGGGGGGGGGGGGGGGGGCAATTCACATTTTGTTTTGAATGGCCGTGGTAAGGGAGGGGTTGGAAAGAATGTGTTTGGCTTGAAGTGTTTCTTTCAATTTGTTCCAGTTTAGGTGGTGGGGGGGGGGGAGGGGGGCAATTCACATGTTTGTTTGAATGGGCAGTGTCAGGGAGGGGTTGGAAAGGAGGCATAGGGGTGATTAACCTCCGGTGTTCCGTTTTTCACCTTCATGGAGGGGCAGCATTTTCGGCTTACTGCAGAGTTGTTATCGTGGAAGGGATTGGTAAAAATCTCGGCCCTCCGTGGGCAGCACTAACCCTATAGCTACGCCTTTGGGTAGTGCCTCTATCGGTGCCAAATGTATACATATTGACGACCAGGGCCAGCTGTAATTCCGTCCCTCCCAACCTTTTTCGCTAAACATTAAATACATACATTCAAATTTTGGCCCCCCTTAGGGGAGCGAGTCAAAACCTTTTCTTGTCCTCATCCTTGATAAGGATATTTAATGCCCCCAACCCTTAACTCAGATTGACTGCGGGTGCTTCCTCCCCCCTTCCCAAGGTGTAGACTCCCCTGCTTTGGTCTAATCAATAGCTCAATTTTAAGTCCACCAGCATAATATTATTTCTTGTCTTGTTCACCACGCCATTGTGCAAGGTTTGCTGTCTCGATGAAAATAAGATTATTTCTCTATTCTGAATATTTCCCAGTTCATGTGATGAAATCCTGCGTTTTACATAGTTGGAGATAGTTTGACATAGTTTGACATAGTTGGAGATAGTTTTACATAGTTGGAGATAGTTTGACATAGTTGGAGATACTTTGACATAGTTTGATATAGTTGGAGATAGTGTGACATAGTTTGACATAGTTTCACATAGCTGGTGATAGTTTTATATAGTTTGACATAGTTGGATATAGTTTGACATAGTTGGAGATAGTTTGACATAGTTGGAAATATTTTGACATAGTTGAAGATATTTAGACATAATTTGACATAGTTGGTGATAGTTTGATATAGTTGGAGATAGTTTGACATAGTTTCACATAGCTGGTGATAGTTTTATATAGTTTGACATAGTTGGATATAGTTTGACATAGTTGGAGATAGTTTGACATAGTTTCACATAGCTGGTGATAGTTTTATATAGTTTGACATAGTTGGATATAGTTTGACATAGTTGGAGATAGTTTGACATAGTTGGAAATAGTTTGACATAGTTGAAGATATTTAGACATAATTTGACATAGTTGGTGATAGTTTGATATAGTTTGACATAGTTTGATATAGTTTGACATAGTTGGAAATAGTTTGACATAGTTGAAGATATTTAGACATAATTTGACATAGTTGGTGATAGTTTGATATAGTTTGACATAGTTTGATATAGTTTGACATAGTTGGAGATAGTTTGACATAGTTGGAGATTGCTTGACATAGTTGGAGAGAGTTTGACATAGTTGGAGATAGTTTGACATAGTTGGCGATAGTTTGACATAGTTTGACATAGTTGGAGATAATTTGACATAGTTTGACATAGTTGGACATAGTTGGACATAGTTGGACATAGTCTGACATAGATGGACATAGGCTTTAGTAAAATGAGTAACTTTAATATATTATTAACGGATAAATGAATGTTTATGCACTTTCAACTTTTAAAAAAATTATAGAACCTGCACAATCACACACACACACGCACACACACACATACTCACACATGAACACGCGCCCGCAGACACACACACAAATAAATAATAATTGTTGCCTATATTAAAAAAAAAAAAAAACTTTTCCTCACAGTAAAAAAGTCCTTCAAACTTTGTCTTATTAGACTAAAAATAATCAAATATATTGATAAGAGAGATAAGCTGTTTTTTACCCCCTTTTACTCCGTAACAGCTTAGGGCCGAAGCGAACATAAGGATGACCTTGTCATTCGCCACCCATTACCCGGAGCCCCTAGCACCTCCCCCCACCCCCACACTTTCCTGTACCTAATCGGCAAATGAAAAACCTATCGTAGACACTACCAGCTTGTATTGATTCGCGCGATACGTTTCACTAACTAGATCCATGGCTGAACCAGGTGTTGAGGCATAATAGGGCTCTCCGCTGTTTCTTTTTTTTTTTTTTGTTTTTTTTTTTTTTTTGGGGGGGGGGGGGGGGAGAGAAATGAAATAAGATCTTTAAACCAAATCCGATCCCCGACAATCTCTGACCTGGTCTGAAACAAACCTGTCAACGTGTTCTTCATTCAAAGTGGTTTCTCCACTGTCGCCAGGGTGTTGAAGTCTGAGTCAGGCCTTGCTGGGGTAAGGAAGATTTGAACGTATTTCGTAATGTTTAGTATCACAAATATGAACGCTGCAAGGGTATCTTCAAATAATAAATACTATCAAAATGGAGAAATGGATTAAAGGAAAGATTAGTTTAACGAAGTCGTATTTATATAATATTGGACGAGATTTTATATATATATATATATATATTAAAATACAATCTAAACTTAAGATGAATAGTTCTAAACGAATTTTATTTATTTTCAATAAGAAATACAGATATATATATATATATATATATATATATATATATATATATATATATACATATATATTTAAAATACAATATAAACTTAAGATAAATAGTTCTAAAAAAATTTTATTTATTGTTTATAAATATATATATATATATATATATTAAAATATAATCTAAACATAAAAAAAATATTTCTAAAATAAATTTATATATTTTAAATAAGAAATACATATATATATATATATATATATATATATATATATATATAGATATATATATACATATATATTTAAAATACAATCTAAACTTAAGATGAATAGTTCTAAACGAATTTTATTTATTGTTAATAAGAAATACAGGGAGGGCTGCTCTCAAATGGAAGCAATAGGAAATATGCAAAGGGTAGAGTGAAAACTACATTTCACAAGAACACTCTAAGAGTGTTTGTCTCTGTTAACTGTTTTTTGCTGTCGAGGGCTTTTAAGCCGAAACGTTTACTTTCTGTTGTTGTCACTCTTCAGGTTTTCCTCTACCCTTTGTATATTTTATGTTGTCAAATTTACTGAGACTTAATTTGGTTGTAAAAATATGACACTTCCTTCTCCGTTTATCTCTTAGTGAATTTTTTTTTAAAAAATGCAACAGAAAAAAAAGTATACGGATGTCGCCTTCTTATCTAAAACAAGTAGGGCAGCCAACTGATTTACACTGACAAGTTAATTAAGTAAAAAATGTAAAAAAAAAACAAACAAAAAAAACAAAAACACCCCCAAAAAAACAACAACGAAAAACAACAACAAAAAACAACAAAAAAAAACAACAACAAAAAAACAACAAAAAAAACAACAAACAAAAAACAACAACAAAAAATAACAAAAAACAAAAACAAAAAAAACAACAACAAAAAACCAACAAAAAAACAACAAAAAACAACAACAAAAAACAACAAAAAAACAACAAACAAAAAACAACAACAAAAAATAACAAAAAACAAAAACAAAAAAAACAACAACAAAAAACCAACAAAAAAACAACAAAAAAACAACAACAAAAGACAACAACAAAAAAACAAAAAAAAAAAACAAAAAAACAAACAACAAAAAACAACAAAAAAAAAAAAAAACAAAAACAAAAAACAACAAACAAAAAACTACAACAAAAAAAAACAAAAAAAACAAAAACAAAAAAAAACAACAAAAAACAACAAAAAAAAACAACAAAAAACAACAAAAAAAAACAACAACAAAAAACAACAACACACAACAAAAAAACAACAACAAAAAACAACAACAAAAAACAACAACAAAAAACAACAACAAAAAACAACAACAAAAAAACAACAACAAAATTAAAAATAAAGTGAAAAAAAAAATTCTGTGTATATTTTGACAACACTTGCTTGGGTTTCGCACTTCATAGTCTCGTCACCGATACAGATTTCTGTTGTCACTTATACAGTTTTCTGTTGTCACTGATGCAGTTTTCTGTTGTCACTGATAATGATTTCTGTTGTCACTGATACAGATTCTGTAGTTTGGTATACATAGCCCGTTGCCATGTCTTATCAAAAATTCTTACACAAACCTCATACCACCAAGTAGACATGTGCACGTATATGTATAATATAGTTATGAAGAAACGTATGTTAAGCTACATTAGGTACGAAAACATTACTTCCCCTGGTTACCGTACAGCGTATTTTTCATTATCTCCCTTTTTGACGGTACCATTATTTAAAAACCCAGGGCTGAGACGACGGCCATGAAACGCTCGCTCCAATAAGCCAACAACGTTCGGCCTGATTCAGACTTGCACCACACAGACATTTTGTATCTTGCTTAGCTATCGATTAGTTTGCAAACGGTAAGCCGTTATTAAAGCGTGTAGTGTATGAGAGATCGGGTCAAGAGGGATAAAGGCCCTCTACTCTATGTACAAAAAAAAGGCACTGCCTTAACCAAAAATTTTCCTGACCACAATATTTCAATGTGGCTCATAGTGTTTTAATTATGGAGGAGGGGGTGGGTTTGTAGGGGACGTGGTGTTGGGGGCGGGTTAGTTGGGGGGGGGCGTGGTGTTGGGGCGGGTTGGTGAGGGGGAACCACCAAACTGTAAAAAAATCACAACACATCTGTTAAAAGAATGATATGTTTTATACGCTTGGATTTAAAGACATGAAGTTGTTCCTTGCGGAGAGAGCTTTAAACTTGTTTAAAAAATTGTCATTGTGATCTCATGCGTAAAACTTCTTGTTTATAAGAGTGAACTGTAAAAAAAAACAGTTAAACCTTAAATCCCTATCCACGCATTATCCACTAAACTGCTGTGATAATCCACTAAACTGCTGTGATAATCCACTAAACTGCTGTGATAATCCACTAAACTGCTGTGATAATCCACTAAACTGACTATCTCATAATACCCCTATTCCAACATTGATCACCAATAATCGCCAACCCCCCCTTCTTTTGTTCACATAGGGCAAGTGATAATCTGTTGTGGTAATCCCATAAACTGACTATCTTATATTAACCTTATTCCAACATTGATCACCAATTAATGCCCCCCCCCCCCCGCTTTTTTTGTTCACATAGGGCAAGTACTATACGCCATATGACGCTGCCTTGATCAAAGGTCACAAGGAGGCCAAAGATCTCCTCTACGCCCACAGCGGACGGCCGGCTTCAGCCGTCACCGACCACGCGGCGGAAACCATCCAAGTGAAGTACAGGTACCACATCAAACACAAGGCCCTGTCAGCGGAACCCGTGGGGACCCCAACGGCGGAGGCCACCGTGCTTGGACAACGCACAGAGCGAACTTCTGGGGTGAATCCTACACCAGCGTCCGAATCAACTCGAATCAACTCTGCCGCAAATGATATCAGAGAGCAAGAGAGCAGACCTGCAGTTTATTCAGAGCAACCCGACAGCCCGAAATACGTGGATAAGGCAACACAAATAACAACAGCGAGAACATCAAAGTTAAAATCGACAGAGAGTAGTAAAGAAGTCGATCGAATTGTTGTTGACCCACCCGCGTCTTCAGCATTGAACGATCATAAAATTAATGGACGATCCCACGGGGATTATTCGCAGAAACATGGCAACTTGAAGTCAAAAGAACTCGATCGGATCTCGGGACGTTCCCCTGGACCATCTTCAAAAACAAATTCTTCTTATTCGTCGACGAGGGATAAACGGAAGTTGACCCGTAGAGGAAAATCGTCCCACGAGAACACAAGCTATTCAGAGGAAGGCGAAACGCATTCAGAGAGGTCCACGTCGCACGGGAACACATCGGACATAGAGTCCTGCGGCAGTGGCCCGATTCTGAGGAACAAAGTAAGAAAGCCCCATAAAGTCCGCGGTGGGCGCTCTGTGGCTAAGACCGCCTCACGAGTTTCCAAGTACGAGCACGCAGCGCAACCTACAGGACAATCTCTTCGAAAACAGCCGAGTCTTAAATCCTCATCCGAGGAGAGTTCGTGGCGCGATAACGGGACTTTCGAATCTGAAGAGCACGATGCTGACCATCAACACGTGTTACATGAACTTTCACAAGGGGACGAAACCGAGAAACGTTTAGAACGCTCTACAAGTTTTAGCAGCGATGAAGATCGCGGCGAATCTCGTCGAGTAACCCCACACGATTCATCTCCTGCGTCTCGGGGTTCTCTCTCCTCACGCCGAAAATCAGCGTCGTCGTCCCATTCAAAGATGGGCGCCGCGTGTGGGGCTATGACAGACCCAAACTCTGTGCAAAATCATAGACACGAACAATCCCCGTTGTTAACCGCAGCACTGGAAGAGCCGGTGCCTTTGAAAAAGAAGCAGGCGGCTAATGGAAAGCGACGACAAAATCCTGTTAGGACAAAGTCGAAAAACAATCAACAAGATAATGGCCCCAGGGATACACCAACCACCCCAAAGAGTGTTAGAAAAACGGGTTTTCAAAGCGAGCCGAGCCCTAGGAAGTTACAACCCATCGAACGCCATGGCAGTGGAAGAGAAGAGAACAAAAGGTCTTCGGTACAAGTGCTGTCTGATCTCGATGATTCGAAAAGTGCCCGGAAAAATAAGTTAACGCCGATTGAAAAGAATGGAGACTCGAAACAAACTGATCCAAAATCAGAAACTCACGAAGTGGAGTCCAGAAAATCCTCGCCACGTAAGCCTCCGAAAGCAAACGGAAGCTTTGACGATCTCCAGACCGACAGTGACGGTAGTCATGGAAATCACACACATGTCGACTCTGCCGATGGAAACAAAGAGGACCAGCAACAGAAGTAGGTTATTACATTAGTTATTGTTTTTTTTAATAAATATAATTTTCATATTTAATCAATGATTAGTTTAGTTTTGAGTAATCCCTGCGCATTAAACATTTTTAAATTGTTATTTTTGCTTCAGTTACAGCTTTTTCCTACTTTAAATAAGGTTTTTCATTTCTAAAACCTGGAAACGTCGTATCGCTATACGTTATTTTACTATTTTTTAGACAATGTTGTTGTTTTGTTTTTTTTTTTTTTTTTTTTTTTTTTTTTTTTTTTTTTTTTTTTTTTTTTTTTTTTTTTTTTTTTTTTTTTTTTTTTTTTTTTTTTTTTGTAAAACATGGCTTCTAACAATATATTTCCGCATATATATCGCATTAAAAATTATTGGTAAAATATTTCATCAAATAAACGTGGGTTAAGGCCCGCTATGCTGGCTCACATTGACGTAGAAGTACCGTACAGCTGCCGAGAGCTTGGCCAAACGGAATACCAGGATGTTTTATTAACATCTTAATGAGACTGGTGAAACTGTACTCCCGGGTGTTCAATTGCTAGTTTTCCCCCAGTTACATGACAAACCTTTTAAATGTTCACAAATTATTATACTAACGTTATTGCACTCTACTTTTAGACAAATTGTCATCGCTTGTTCACAAGGATACATTCAACCATTACAACTTAGTCATTAATGAAAGGGCCTGTCTAAAAAAAAATGTGTTTAAAAAACAGATGTAGACACAAGAAGATAACTCCAAAGCCAAAGAGTTCAGTTTGCTCTTGTTTTAATGTGATCCTTCATAAAAAAAAAATTAAAGGGAATTCCCCTATACACAAATTATGTCATCGCAGCGTCATCAAGTCTAAGGATATGATTTATTCCACCAAGAAGAGAACTCCTCGTCGGCAAGGGTTCTTAGATTAAGAACGAATTAAAACTCCACTCTCTAGTAGCAGTGTAGGGATTATGAGAAAACGAACTAGCCAGGTTCCGCAACTCCGCGGTTCACAACTGGTTCGAGGTTGTCTCCTTGTGATGCCTACTTACCAGCTCTATTTATAATCTTCGCAAGACAACAAACTCCAGCAGCCATTTATAGCACTCTCGGGACATATCGGGTGTATAATTACTTGTGTATAGCGTGCATCGTACCAGTTAAAGATACTTTAAGTTTTTATGAAATGATTTCATATACTTGAACATAACTCGTGCAATTTGCTTAGGCTTAGTGGTTTGCATTGGCTTGCATCTATTTTCATCATAAATCAGTTTTTCATATAACTTATACTTGTCCAGAGTCGAAGGATTTACTCATAGCTGTGTGCAGCTGCTCTGATATTTTACTGCATGTCTATCTCTCATTTAGGACACATCATGATGAGCAAGATTACACAGATGTTGAGAGGACAGACAGTGGTCATTTCAAAAGCCAACGAAAGAAGAAAACAAGACCCACAATGCTGATCCAGACAATTCAGGTCAGTTGTTATATCTTCGTATCTACTGGTTAAGGTGTTGGTCAAGAAGAATTGTGATATAGAACTATGCTTCAATGGAAAATGAGTTGATGGGATTTTATGAAATATAATCTTAATATGTTTTATGATATGAAATAATGCATCATAAATCTGGCAAAGAATTGAAGAAAAGTCTCCTCGCAGAAAAATTGACTTGAAACAAAGCAATTATTTGGCATTCGATAAGAAAAATGTCGATCAATCAGACACATACTCAATAGATCAGAGTAATGAAAAGCCACTAGCACATCAAAAGCTCCCAAGAGACCTGGCGGTATGGATTCGGTATAGCTGGCCGGGTAGGGGGGTCCCAGGGTCTGGACCCTCCTACCCTGGTGGCGTCAATATACTTTTATAAATGACCAAAATCCGATGAGTGATCAAAAGGATGGATAAGGTTGGACACCCACCCCTCACGTCAAAAAGTCATCCACGCTCCTTCCTGGGGAAGAACGATAGAAAAAACATCTGCGGAACACAAACCAAAGCCTGAAGACATCTCCAGGAGTAGTGTCCTTTGGACTAAAAGGATACATGAATCTAAATGAATCTTAACATATTTTTCCATATTTTTTTTTTCAGGCCAGTGTAAAACGATACGAATATGAACGAGAATCCATTCGCCAGCTTCACCAGATCAAACGGGCATTAATCTACGCAGGTCCAGCCAATGACAAAACAGTTTTCAGGAAAATCCTCACCCAGCATCAGCAAGGGCAACACGAGCAGACGAACGGGACAGATTCATGGGAGATCTATCTCAAAGGTAACTGGCACATTTAATTTAATTTTAATTCAATTTGTAGAATTTCCTTAGCTCTGCAGCGTTGATCCTTGAGTCTTCGGTGGTCAATTTTGTTTGCTTATTGAGTAGACTGTTTTAATGTGTCCAATTGACATAACAAAACATATTTTGTTTTAAATAAACATTGTACGTTCTTAGATAATGGTTACTTTCTGTAAATCTCATAATTTAACGATTCCTTTAAAATGGGGAAAACTCATTCATAACAGATTTAGTTACATAAATATTGTTATCTTCTTATTTTACAATTACTGAAATATTTTTACATTTCCTTTAAGTTTAAGTTTTTATTGTTTCATATCCATACTGAAACAACTTTTTCATCTTAGCATTGGCATCGTAATATATATATATATAAATATATTTAAAAAGTGCATTATATTCATGAACTTTGAATGGGAAAAATCATTTAATAATCATAAACTTGTATTTTTAATATCATTTCATAATCCAATAAAATTTAACATGTAAATCCTTTTCATAAAAAATATTAATGAACTTTGACTATATGATTTGAAAATTTCACTCTTAAATGATCAACTCTAGTTTGCATCCTCTTCTAAATAATCCATTTCACCAGAGCAAGTAAAGCTGCTGCAAGAAAGAAGAAAGCAGCATGGTCCTAAGTCAGCATCGAGGGGTGGGGTAAGTTCAATAAATGATACAGACTATAGATCCATTCATACATATTTAAATGGAAATAACTTTTAATCAATAACTCAAAAGCTGAGTGAGCATTGTCATTAATTATTTTCAGTTTATAGAATTAAATTTGAGAATTCTGATCTTACTTGATACACAACTGAAATAGATTGGAGGTGGTTATTTATTTAGTGAAAAATAATTTGGCTGCTATGAAATTAAAAAAAAAAAATGAATAGAGTCTAATCCAATCTTTATTTTATAATATTAGCAAGAAGAAACAGCTGCACTGTAAGGAAATCTTAATTTCTAGCTATCGTAAAAATACTCAAAGAAAATACACCTGGGGTTTGTGATTAAAATAAACATTTACTTTCAGAGCAAGTCAGCTGGGGGTCACGGTGCCCCCAAGGCCGGTTACCATTACAGTTACAAGCGTACAATGAGTTTGGAGAAGCAAACGTCAACAGGATCGAGAACAGACATAGTTGGACAACAGAGACATCATAACAACATTAGCTTGGATGAGACCAGGAGAGAACCTCATGATGTTACCTCAGACAATAGTGGCGCAAAGGGACAACTTCAGTAAGTGGGATTTATGGCATCACTGTTGTACAGGTTTTAGAGTTATGTAGCCTATAAGAAATAGGTGGGCACATTATATCATAATGGTGAAAGTAGTGTCAAATTTTATCACTAACATGTTTAGACTGTTGATATGCTAATCTTGTGGCACTGGAAGACTGTGTACTGATAATTTAATGTTTCAAAATAATAAAAAAGAAGCTCACAGATTATGCTTTTGGAGATTTCGTATTTAGTTATTGATTCCTCATAAGTGCATCATCGTTGATTCTTATCTATTGGCCAATTCAGCATGGAGGCTAAGGCCCATAATTATTTATACAGTTGTATTATTATTTTACTAATGAAAATTATTTATTCATGAAACTCTGAGAGTCTATATCTTTTTATTTCTTAATTTAAGAACAAAAAAAAAAAAAATTCAAATACATATTTCAAAATTCCTTTTCCCCAGCACAAGCCAGTCTGTAGACCATTATGGCTATTATGATGATCCGAGACGTTCCAACAGTTTAAAAGCCATCAAGAAACGCCAACAGTACGCACAACTTCAGCTGATCAAAGCCTACAGACCATTTGCTGGGGCTGACATTTTTGCTGCAAGTTAGTTCAATTTCAATCTATCAAATTTCAAATTAAATTTTTTTTTTTGTTAAGATTTGTACCAAAAAAATTTCTAATCAACGAACAGCGTCACTGAAACTTTTATATTTTAAAATGATAATTTATTAATATTTAAAATTAAAATCAAACATCCATTTATTTATCATTTAGGCCTGAGCACATACAATGACATGGAAATGGGTTTTTAAATATTTAATAATAAAATACTATGACTAATAAAATTTTAAAGCATTTTTATGGCTCAAAAATTCAATTTTTTATCTAGTTTGTGATTTTTTTTTCACTATTTAAAAAAAAAACTGCAATTATCATTCATGATGGAATTAAAAATTAAAGTTGCCTATTTGTTTAACAAACAAAAAAATAGTTAGTACTAGACCAACCACTGGAGGAGGAAGGCCAACATCAACTATGTCAGTGGGAACCAATTCATCCCTAGGCTCAAAGACAAATGGAAGAAAAATCCAACCATCCACCACAGTGATGACGCTTTACGGCAGCAGAAAGATACGACAGGGAAATTACTCTGACAATCAATGTTAGTACTAGCTCTTTGTTGTTTGAATCTACTCATCTGTGGCGGTTTCTAAATATCATTGGATCTTATCTCGCTAGGATCACATGAATTAAAATTATAATATCAGACAATTTCAATCCAACTTTTTTAAAGTGATCCCTGCCAGATAAAATTTGTAAAAAAAAAAAAAATGTTAGTTATATAGTTTAATGCAAAACTATTGCACAATGACCTGAATTGGAATGATTTTTTGATGCAAAAAAAAACAATACCACTTTTTTTTTATTTAGTTCAATTTTATTAACGTTAACATAAGTGATAAAACTTTATTTTGTCCTCTGGATATTTTAAAATCAAAATTTAAGACTTTAAGAGACGTTTTTTTTTTATTCAGGCATTTATAGTTGGATTATCATCTAAACATGTTTGAGAAATAAACTGAGATGTAACAAACATATGTTATTCCATTAAAATTGAATTCTGGATTTATTATTTTTATATTTGATGAACGATGGTCTACTTTTTTTTTTGCAGCAAACACAGACAAAGAAAAATCACATAGCAAAAAGAAGTCAACTTCTGAAATCACAGCAGAGCAGGGTGTTGACACAGACAAGGAAAATAAACGGGAGAAATCAGAGCATGGTGCACCGCAGAATGATGGGACTCAGCAAAGCAGCACTGCTGTGGATAGCAAAATGACTCAAGAAGCTTTTAAACAAGGGGAAACCACTGGTGATGTCACTGACACTAGATAACAAATCACAAAATTTGTTTAAAAAGTTGTTTATATACATATTCTGCTGTAGTTTTGAATCTTTAAATAAATTATGAGATGATTAAAAAAAATTATTAATTTTAAAGTGTTACCTTTGACAAGCTAACTTTTTTTTTTTTAAAACACAGAGTAACAATTTTTTTTGTGTGCAAAAGTAAGACTTAATGAAATTTTTGAGTATTGTTTTAATGGGATATTGCTTGTTGTGGAACAACTGACCTTTCCTTTACAAGAGGGAAAGAATAAATATTAGAAATATTTTTTTCCAATAATGTAATTCTAAATGTTCAACTAGACCTCTGTTGCTCTAATCTAAGGTGCAACATTTCTATAGTCAATACTATTCTTTTTTTAAATGTAGTTATTATTTCCACTAGGAAATGTTGCCCCTTAGATTAATAGTAATAGATGGAAATAAAAGGGCAGAAGAATAAGAAATAATCTTTCAAATTTTAATGTAATTTTTACACATTATAGTGCAATATGTTTTAGCAGTAGAACATTGTAGGCCTAAATTTATGCACCATACATTTTCTATAACAAATAAGTAAAATATATGACAACACTGAATATTTGGCTTTTTAGTAGGATTTAAACTTTCTTTAATTTTTACTGGCTTTGTTTTGGAATTTGAGGAGACAGAAATTTTTGATAATTAGGCCCAGGTTAATTCTAGTAAATTAAATGTTAAAGTTAAGCAAGGATAGTTTGAGATACAATACCTTTGTATTTTAGATTAGACAAATCAGTTTGGTTTGTGAGAAATATGAAACAAAACACCATTAGTTAATGCAATTTATGATCAGAAATTGGCTTCCCATATCTAAATAATCAGAAATTTCTTTTAAAGTGATGTGATGCAGATGAGAAAAAGTAGATTTATGATATTTTCTTATGATATTATTTTCTTTTTTTTTTATTGGATTTATCTTTTCTTTCTGTTTTATTTAATTGTACAAATAAATCAAAATAGTATATTTAATTTTAAATTTGCATGTAACAAAATATTTATTGCTATAACTTTAAAAACAAAAAAGTTTCATAAACAACCGTTTTTTTTAAAAAAATGAGTTTTGTTGAGAATGAACATTTCAATAAAATTAACATTGTCACCAGCTTAGGAAAGCAGCAAACATTTGAATGGTTCAAGGGAAAAAACCAGTGATGTCAGGTTTTGAGAGTTTTGAGAAAATTGAATTTAAAGTTTGAAAATTCCTCATAAAAATATGAAAATATCAAGATGTCTACGTATATATTGATTGAGTACGCTGCTTTTTCAGTTGGACCTATGAGTCATATTATTCTTTTAAATGGAATGTAGCCACAAGGGAAATAACATAGAAATTTTGAAAAAAACTGACATCACTGGTTTTTCCCTTGAACCCTTTATTTGGAATTGTATTTATGTTACATTAACTTATATTTAAAGTAATGCCTTATTTTATATTTAAAAATCCTTTTCTATTTTTATCACTGTAAAATTTAAATATTCACTACAAAACTCTGTGATATGTATTACAAAAAAAATATTCTATATATTCAAACGAAAACTTAAACACTCTTGACATTTAAATAAACAAAAAAAAATATTGTTTTAAACCAACAGTGATTTGTTTTTGAGGTCAATTGTTAGTGAAACATTTTGCTGCATGAAGGGGTGGATCGACTTTACAAACCTCTTATACTAAAGAAGTTATTTAATGTACAAACAAACACCTGTTATCATTACTTATTTTTTCAATTTTTATTTAAATTGTTGTTTAATTTATTGATTTTCACTTTAATCTAGTTCATTACTTCATTTTGTGCTGGAAGAACTGCTAATTTGTAAATACTATTTACAATAAGTGAATTTTATCATACGAAAATTGTGTAATACAAAATGGATTTTTTTTCTTCACATTTAGCTATTTTTGATGGCTAAAATATCTGCCTTCCATTCTAAACTTTTTTCTTCACATTTAGCTATTTTTTATGGCTAAAATATCTGCCTTAAATTCTATTTTTTTTTTCAAACAGGATTTATGCAGAAAATGAAATATACAAATAACTAACTTATCACATCACTAACTACAATTTTTATAGCTCAGTCAAAAAATATAATACATGTTTAATATAATTAGGTCTGCAGGTCGCCATGGTCAAACAATGGGGATACTATGACTCCGGAACAACATATTTGGCCCATACACACCTTAGTTATGTTAATAAACAGCTCTTCTTCTTCTTTGGCCCCCTACAAACTTAAGTTATGTTAAACAACAGATTTGGCCCCTATAAACTTAAGTTATGTTAATCAACAGATTTGGCCTCTACAAACTTAAGTTATGTTGATCAACAGATTTTGCCCCTATAAACTTAAGTTATGTTGATCAACAGATTTGGCCCCTATAAACTTAAGTTATGTTAATCAACAGATTTGGCCTCTACAAACTTTAGGCATTCGTCGTCTGTACTTTCAAAATATGTATTAGTTACAACTAAAATCAGTTTATTTACACGAAACCATTGAGAAGTTTTTTTGTTTTTTTTAATGGAGCTAATTGGACATAACTAATTCAACAAAAATGTAACACATACACAAGAATAATTATTGGAATATGCATTTATGTAATAAATTACGTAAGATCACACCAAAAATATCAGTTCATCACAGACATAACACATTATTTTTAGTCAATTATAACGATCTTCATTTTTATTATTGAATGTCGCAACTGATATTTTGGAGGCGGTTCAAGAAGAAATCTTGAATTCTGTTCCACAATTTCCATTCTTATTAGAAACTTTTGGGCACTCGGTAGATGGATAGCAAATATCTTCCAATTATTAAAAGTGCATGTATGAATCAACCATATATGTTCTTATATTGAAATGTGTATACACACGCAACTGAAACAGTCATAGACATGGGAAGAGCTCATCACGATACCCTTCTGACACCAGTGCTGTTTTTAGGGTATTCGGCGGTATACCGTATGGTTGTTTTTCAAAGAAGGGTGTACACTCTCTGCTTTTTAATAACGTTGATGTCTTAATAGTTCGGATTTGAATCGTGTACCTTCTGCAGTTTTAGACTTGACAGTTTACCTTCTGCTGCTTGTAAGACCACTGCACTGACTGACACGACTACAGCACTGACTGACACGACTTCTGCACTGGCTGACACGACTACAGCACTGACTGTCACGACTACAGCACTGGCTGTCACGACTACAGCACTGGCTGACACGACTACAGCACTGACTAACACGACTACACCACTGACTTACACGACTACAGCACTGACTGTCACGACTACATCACTGGCTGACACGACTACATCACTGACTAACACGACTACATCACTGACTGTCACGACTGCAGCACTGACTTACACGACTACAGCACTGACTGACATGACTACAGCACAAAATACCCGAATTCTGACCAAGTTTATTCAGCTTGTACGTGCTGATTTCTCTCTTTCTCTCGAAATACAGTCTAAGTGTTTGTATGAAAACTTTCATTGTCATTATCAAGATATCGCTTCATTGTCATGGAATGTTCGTGAGAAAAATATACAACGTATTCCACTGAAAATATTATCTTCCGGCAAAAAGTCTCTTCATTCTGTTCCACAATTTACTTTTCCTTTTCGGGCACGCAGCAGACATCAATGCGGAATAGAAGACAGCGTCGAGCCCTTCACCGGTCAGAGCCGAACATTCTGCGTACATCTTTGCTTTTATTTTATTGGCCAATCGTTTGCCCTCCTTGTAGGAAATGAACGCCACCGATTGGCTGGAAGATCGCGAGTTGAGGGAGCGGTCTTTGCCGCCATTGTCTCTCAGGTCTGTCTGCAGACCTACAAGAATGATGGGACACTTTGGTTTAAACTCCTTCAGTTCCGGCACCCATCTCGACTTGACGTTGATGAACGAGTCTGGACTGGCCACCGAGAAGCAGACGATGAAAACGTCCGTCTCGTAATAAGTCAGAGTCCGGAGACGGTCGTAGGTTTCCTGGGAAGTAGAAGGTCAAAATTTAATTAGACTTACGCACACACTTATATATATATATATATATATATATATATATA
>CAXITT010000069.1:918458-930169 GCA_964033795.1 Lymnaea stagnalis
GTGATTCTGATAGTATGGGCAACATATCCTTTTCTGATTCAGATGAAGAATGGCTACCAGCACCTAAGAAAGGCACGTTTACTAACATTTTTGAAAAGTTTACTAAATGAACATTATCATTCAGTGTTAATTTTTACATTTAAAAAATATCTTTTGTGGCCAAGGTAACCCTATTTTTGTCAAACTTTGTTTTTGTATATTCTTTGTATAGCCTGCCAAAGTAACCCCATGTTGGGGTAACTTTGGCCACTAATAATTTTTTTAAAATAATAAAAAAATTGAAGAAATAATCGTTTTTGAATTATTTGTACTTAATGGTAATGCTATAGCCCATGAGATAAACTATTAAATTCATAATTACAATTACGGGTATTGTTGGAATATTCAATGTTTCACATAAAATGGACCAAAGTTACCCCATTTTACGGTACTACAGAAAAATGTCGCGTCTGAAAATGATTTCAACGATGCCAGCGAGACGTTATGGGGGAACTATAATATAAGTAAGGTATTTTAAAGGCAATGGGTGGTGGTGTTATAGTGTGACGCCCGGGGCGGACGTTCAATTACTCGCCCCCTGAGTCACGAAACTCAGAAAACGTACACAATACATATCACAGGTAAACTGTATTATAGCTGTATACATCGTAGCTTTATCCCACCATTGACAGTCAAATTTTATTTAGTAAAATCAAACCATTGAAGGTAAACAAATCTCCGGGAATCTGAGAGAGGTATTTGACATCTGTTTTGAGACGACTAGATCAAGAAATACACACCAAGCGCGAGACCAAGCCCGCGAGACCAAGCGTGTACCGAATACACGATTCAAAAATAGTAAGAGTTGTTGTTTTGAAAAAACAACAACTTAGTTACTGCCAACATAGAGTATAGGATCTTGTGTGAGAAATATCAATTTATAGGACATTGTGTGAGAAATATCAATTTATAGGACATTGTGTGAGAAATATCAATTTATAGGATATTGCGTGAGAAATATCAATTTATAGGACATTGTGCGAGAAATATCAATTTGTAGGACATTGTGTGAGGAATATCAATTTGTAGGGTATTGTGTGAGAAATATCAATTAATGGGACATTGTTTAAGAAATGTCAATTAATAGGGTGTTTATCTCAAAACTTCCCAAAAGCTGAGATTGCTTAATCATATATAAATGAAAGAACTGCTTTCAAGCTTTGAAAATGAATGAAATAGCGAAACGACGTCCTTGGTTTTTGTCCTGTTATCTTATTTCAAGCTTCCACATACCTCGTTTCGCTATTTCATTCATTTGCTTATTCCTAAAAAGGAAGCCATGCGAGTGATGTAAATATTAAAACTAATTGCTTATATATGTTAGATTTTTATGATAAATATTTAATGTTATCGATTTAGAAATAATAGAGTAGAATTTTAAAAAAAATGTACAAATAAAAAGGCTTTGCGGCAAGCACAATACAACAATAATAGCACCTGCGTACTTGTTCACATCGCTACCTTTGTCTCATTTAAGTAATGACCTTACCTTGTATCCGTATATCCTTAGTAAAACACTTAAAAGATTATGATCATGTACAGTTTTTTATGTTTTATATTACACGTATCCACGCGACCACCAAACGTATCGCCGCCGGTGTTGTGACAGCCAATGATGTTTATAGCTCAAACATAAAAAAAAATAGGACAAAGTCTTATTTTTAGGCGTAAGGATAATGCCATTCGCTGTTTATCTCTTGTTTTCTTTACATAGTCTCTAAAGGGATATCCCAGTGCATAAAAATAGATGCCAAAATTCGTGTTTAAAAATAGACTCCCTTGACATTGTCAGTCTCAGAATGGGCGTAACGGGCACTCTTGGGTTCTTGAGAACAAGATTACATTTATAAGGGCCTCTTAATTAGAAATAGTGACTTATTTATCTGTGAATTTAATGTGAACTCAGACTATTGCAGCCTGTCTATCATACTCCATAATACATTACCCCACACCACCATACTCTATACTATTCTTCCATCTCTAACTAAATTTCTCTAAAATTGTCAGGGCGCAGTCCTGGTAGCTACACCCCTAAATGTATATTGAAAGAAAGGTAATCTGGCTCTGTTTGTTGGTAGACTAAAAAAATTACTGGTCCTAGAGGGTTGAAATTGTGCAGAGATGTTCTCCTTTTTTATCATAGAAACAGAATAATCTAGTTTTATCTAGGTCATTTTTTATTGCTCCAACCTCAAGTTGGCACCCCTACGCCAAAATTCATGTTTTTGGGGGTGCTTTTTTTCCTTAAGTGAGCTATACAAAGAAGCTATACAAGTAGCGGTCTTATTGTTTTACACTGCGGTATGGGTCGGTCATAACAATAAATGTTTCATAGAAGTTTGTATGGGTGCACACAAATGAACGTTTTTCCTGTGCGCGGTGAGTAAGTCAGCTTTGTTCATTACATGAGAACATGGATAGCTTTGTTCATTACATGAGAACATGGATAGCTTTGTTCATTACATGAGAACATGGATAGCTTTGTTCATTACATGAGAACATGGATAGCTTTGTTCATTACATGAGAACATGGATAGCTTTGTTCATTACATGAGAACATGGATAGCTTTGTTCATTACATGAGAACATGGATAGCTTTGTTCATTACATGAGAACATGGATAGCTTTGTTCATTACATGAGAACATGGATAGCTTTGTTCATTGCATGAGAACATTGTGTTGAATCTTATTTGTAGGATAGCTTTGTTCATTACATGAGAACATTGTGTTGAATCTTATTTGTAGGATAGCTTTGTTCATTACATGAGAACATTGTGTTGAATCTTATTTGTAGGATAGCTTTGTTCATTGCATGAGAACATTGTGTTGAGTCTTATTTGTAGAACAGCTTTTTTCATTACATGAGAACATTGTGTTGAGTCTTATTTGTAGGATAGCTTTGTTCATTACATGAGAACATGGATAGCTTTGTTCATTGCATGAGAACATGGATAGCTTTGTTCATTGCATGAGAACATGGATAGCTTTGTTCATTACATGAGAACATGGATAGCTTTGTTCATTGCATGAGAACATTGTGTTGAATCTTATTTGTAGGATAGCTTTGTTCATTACATGAGAACATTGTGTTGAATCTTATATGTAGGATAGCTTTGTTCATTACATGAGAACATTGTGTTGAGTCTTATTTGTAGAACAGCTTTTTTCATTACATGAGAACATTGTGTTGAGTCTTATTTGTAGGATAGCTTTGTTCATTACATGAGAACATTGTGTTGAATCTTATTTGTAGGATAGCTTTGTTCATTACATGAGAACATTGTGTTGAATCTTATTTGTAGGATAGCTTTGTTCATTACATGAGAACATTGTGTTGAATCTTATTTGTATGATAGCTTTGTTCATGACATGAGAACATTGTGTTGAGTCTTATTTGTAGGATAGCTTTGTTCATGACATGAGAACATTGTGTTGAGTCTTATTTGTAGGATAGCTTTGTTCATGACATGAGAACATTGTGTTGAGTCTTATTTGTAGGATAGCTTTGTTCATGACATGAGAACATTGTGTTGAATCTTATTTGTAGGATAGCTTTGTTCATGACATGAGAACATTGTGTTGAGTCTTATTTGTAGGATAGCTTTGTTCATTACATGAGAACATTGTGTTGAGTCTTATTTGTAGGATAGCTTTGTTCATTACATGAGAACATTGTGTTGAGTCTTATTTGTAGGATAGCTTTGTTCATTACATGAGAACATTGTGTTGAATCTTATTTGTAGGATAGCTTTGTTCATTACATGAGAACATTGTGTTGAATCTTATTTGTAGGATAGCTTTGTTCATTACATGAGAACATGGATAGCTTTGTTCATTGCATGAGAACATGGATAGCTTTGTTCATTGCATGAGAACATGGATAGCTTTGTTCATTACTTGAGAACATGGATAGCTTTGTTCATTGCATGAGAACATTGTGTTGAATCTTATTTGTAGGATAGCTTTGTTCATTACATGAGAACATTGTGTTGAATCTTATATGTAGGATAGCTTTGTTCATTACATGAGAACATTGTGTTGAGTCTTATTTGTAGAACAGCTTTTTTCATTACATGAGAACATTGTGTTGAGTCTTATTTGTAGGATAGCTTTGTTCATTACATGAGAACATTGTGTTGAATCTTATTTGTAGGATAGCTTTGTTCATTACATGAGAACATTGTGTTGAATCTTATTTGTAGGATAGCTTTGTTCATTACATGAGAACATTGTGTTGAATCTTATTTGTAGGATAGCTTTGTTCATTACATGAGAACATTGTGTTGAATCTTATTTGTAGGATAGCTTTGTTCATTACATGAGAACATTGTGTTGAATCTTATTTGTAGGATAGCTTTGTTCATTACATGAGAACATTGTGCTGAATCTTATTTGTAGGATAGCTTTGTTCATTACATGAGAACATTGTGTTGAATCTTATTTGTAGGATAGCTTTGTTCATTACATGAGAACATTGTGTTGAATCTTATTTGTTGGATAGCTTTGTTCATTACAAGAGAACATTGTGTTGAGTGTTATGTGTAAGCTAGCTTTGCTCATGACATAAGAACAATGTGTTGAGTCGTATGTGTAACAAAGCTCTGTTCATTACATGAGAACATCATGTTGAGTGTTCATTCACTGGACGTCTGAGCGTTGTGAAACGTTTCATTATAATCTAAACATCCCTCGACCAAGGTGGGGAAACCTTTTTTTTTTTTTTTCCCCAAAATAGCCACAGTTTTGGGGAATAAAAAGTAAAATTCGCTACACTTTATATAAATCATGAAACTTTAATCAATATAATTCTCTAATTATGTTTGAACGAAAGCATGGAGTAATGGTGAGTTCAATAGCGCAAAATAAAATAATTCCCGATAACAACGCATGCTGATTCTTAGAAATACCGCAAGTGTGTGTTGGCACGTAATATTTTTCTTTTGTTTCACGGAAATAGTCTCAATTTAAATATGGTGTAAATATTGTAATAAATATGGAGGGTAAAAAAAAAAAGGAGGTAGAACATTAGAATATTAATACATTGCAGGGGAATAAAACAAAGTATGTAGTAGCTTACCTGGGCGGGGGAAGCACTGTTTGATATTCTTATAAAGTGGTTTTCTTGAATATTTATGTAAAGAATTTTGATATGTCCCATATTGAATGATACATTACCGCCAATACCTACCAAATTCGGTAAACAATTTTAATTATATAACTTTTAAAATGAAACTGCCCCCTGTTAAGTGATTAATGATTCACGCTATGGACCAGTCCGTTCAATTAATTTACAGTTTTTAAAAGTTACCTCGTTGTTTATTGTGGTTAGCTCCAGGAACAAATCATATGACACATTGAGGCCTGGGCTGTTGAGTTAGACTTGAGTGAGAGTAATCCAACTAGGCAAAACCGTGAAAATATACGCTTGTATAATAATATATACCAGTTTCAGCCCGTTCTGAATAGGATCTTGAAAACATTTCAAAAGGGAAATCTAAAAGTGTGTTACCCAAGTTGTTAATTTTCCGCTAGATTCGATACAAATTAAGCTCCCATTAAATGGAAGGGGAATTTCCCCCCCCCCCCCCCCCCCCCNCCCCCCCCCCCCCCCAGGAATATAAAATTACACAAACCATTTTTGTTAATCAAATATTTATTTTTTATTTTTAAAAAAAATATCCTTTACTTTAACTTTATTATTAGAAACATTATTGTTCAATTGGGAAATGTAAAAAGTATATCGGGCAGCGTCAAATTATTGCTATGTGTTTACAGTTGAGAGCGCTATATTCATGCATTTTAACCATGTCACATATCCTTATATTGCCATAAGTAACAGCTGCTTTAAACAAAGCACGGGTCTCAATAAGTTCCAATTTTAAAAAAAATCGTTGGAAATAAAATGTTTGTTCAATTAAGTGTCACACAACAGTGAGAATTCAATAATAATACAGATAAACTATAAATAAAACAAATAAAACAAATAAACCAACTTGTAATCGCTTTAAAAAAATATATATATATATAATAAATAGTAAATCTTTTTTCGGAAGACAAACGTAGACATGACGTAAGAGGTTGTCAATACACACAACTGTTTGAGGATCTTTAACGTCATACAACAATGCATGCGATTCGCTGAGTGCTGTATTAAGTGGTAATGTGACTAAGGCACTTACTCGTCTTGACGTGGTCAAATCTAAAGCAGGCTGGGCATGCAAAATATGCGTACAGAATCGCTCAATGACAGCCGCGTATCGCACTCGTAGGAATTTCCATCTGCTAATTTAGGCTGGTGACCACTTGTCATTTACAAGAAACAAAAGATTAACCATTTCGATGAGAGTAATTCTATTTTCCTCCATAAATTATTGTTTTTGAATTTATTTTTTATTTTTTTTTTAACGCATTTATAATGGCAGCATCAACAAGGGAAAATTAAAAAAACAACTATAAATAGCAAACATCTTGTTTCCGCGAAGTGGATTTAATGATTCATCTAATCACCAACAACTGAAGAGCGCGCTAGTTTGTCTTATTATAAATCTCAGTACCAAAGGATGCCTACTAAATTTAAAATCATAAATAAATAAAAGAAATTTATTTAAACAATTTAAAAAAAAAAAGAAAAAGATCTCCAGTGTTGTACACAAATTTTGTAACGTGCACATTTTAAAAATAAACTTGTAGAAAGAAAGTATATTTTTCCTCCAAATATCTGGAAGAATATGTTTTTTCTATGACTATGATCCTAATAATGGGACGAGCCAAGTTTATAATTTTAATCTATTGAATGGCACTCTCATACGTGTTGAGTTGCACCTGAGTATGACCACATAGGTTTAAATTGAAACCACGGAGGCAGAAATAGAAATCGTGAGACTTACCCCCTTTTCCCGCTTTAATTAAAAGATTTGGTTACGATTTCTCTTGCCGATTCTTACGGACAAGTCATTGTAGGTCAAACTTTTATGTTCTGTCCGTAAATTTACGGAGGGCTTGCAACCCTGTTAGTCACCCTTTGATATATCATGACTATTATGCAGATTTCTAATAATTTTATGCATATTATACAAGTAATTTAAATATTGAGAATCTTACGTGAGCATACGATTGAGTTATCAATTGCCAGTATGAATGTAACTTTGATAAACATTTAAAGATAAAACACAAAGTCACGTCAATCAGTTAGTAAGAGTCCAGCACACTCCTTGCTGCCTAGGCTTAAATATCCCTAATGACCTCACAGTGTATCGAAGCCACTGTTTCTTCTTAAATAGTAAAAATTGTTTTTATACGCTTACACCAGCTGTCAGTGGTTCTTAATTTGTAAAAATGTGCAAGTATTCCCCCTCCACCCACATAAGAACATACACCAAAAAAAAAAATTAAATTTAAAAAAATAATAAAAGAAGCTTAAAAACATATATTTAAAATGTCCTGTTTTGGAATTATTAATTTCTTTTTTAAAATGATCAATACCTCATAACCAAATGATTACGGAAGTAAAAGACGCGATCGAACAATGACGATTCATTTTCACCAACAGCCAGTTTTTTCTGCGGCACCTACAGAATTTATTTTCATTTTTTTTTTTAAAATGTATATATTTAAAAAAAACGGCAGCATAAGAATCATCCGCCCACAATGGTGTAAAACTGTACAGTTCTATTCAACCCGTTTTATATAAAACATAACAACTAAAGCTGGCATTGTCGTCATGGTCACACCACACCCGGAGAAGGTCGCGATTCACACAGTTTAAGAACCGCTCGTCGTGGTGTTGGCCCCAGTGCCTAGTAGGGGGGCGAGGCTCCAGCGATTTAAATCTCACACCACTAAGGAAGCCACGCCTAGTGCTAGATGGTCTTGAAAAACGACAACAACGTGGTCGATGTCGGTAGGGGGAATAGGGGAGGGCTGGGGTGGGGGGGGGGAGAAGGGGAATCCGTTAATGAGTAAGCGGGCGTTAGTGTAATTGAAGTCATCGGTTAATGAAAGCGCTATATAAAAACTGGAGTAAATCTTTGTATTTTCATAGCCCATAAATTAAGTCTAAAAATAAGACCACTAATTATTATTATTATTATTATTAGGAAGTCTAGGAATTTGACATAGCGAGCTATTCACAGAATACGATATTAGAACAGATTGCACAGTGGAATTCATGTTGTTATTGTGTTGTTGTTTTTACATAATAAAACTAAACTTGTGAACACATCTCATTATGTATTATGATACTGATATAAGTTTTATAACATAAAGAGAATTGCGTACACATCATCGCGGCTAGCAAATCCTGCGCTCCGGTTAAAAAAAAAGAAGTAGAAGAATGTATGCGTACTTTTCCCAAAACTTATATATAATATATATTCATACACATATTTGGTAAGGAAAATTTTAATTTTTTTGACCCCCCTGGGGATTGCGCTTGGGGCAGTCCCCCCCCCCCCCCCCAACCCTTCCGTCGTTTGGTTCCGCTCATAACATGATATATGCCTTTATATGTTCTAGACATAATTTAAAGTAATGGGTGATATCATATAAACTTTTAAAATAGTTGAACGTACGGCATCCAAGTTGCATAAATGTTTGAATCATGACATACGACACAAGCTATATCAATATGGGCACGCGTGGCGAGTGAAATAGCTTGTATAACGTAATACACTTGGCACAGCTGACAGTGAGTCACTGAACAACGCCTGTGTGGTAGTTACTCGTGTTTCAATCGTCACAAGAGCATTTCAATTTGGGGAATGGAGCTACACATTCTAAACAGGAAAAATATGCAAGGTTTTGTCAACAACTTTTGTCCTGAAGTAAGCCTGTTTTGTCCTGAAGTCAACTGGTTGTGCCCTAATCTCAACAGGTTTTGTCCTGATCTCAACAGGTTTTGTCATAATCTCAACAGGTTTTGTCATAATCTCAACATGGTTTGTCATAATCTCAACATGTTTTGTCATAATCTCAACATGTATTGTCATAATCTCAACAGGTTTTGTCATAATCTCAACAGGTTTTGTCATAATCTCAACAGGTTTTGTCATAATCTCAACAGGTTTAGGATTGTACACTTATCGGTTAAATTTTATGGAAAGTAAGGGGGGTAAAATGGTTTTAAATCAAAAATTTTTTTTTTTTTGCGTTAAAAATTCCAGATCCATATTTTTATTTAAAATGTACTTATTTTTAGAATGCCCCGTGGAAAATTTGCCTTGTTTACTCTTGATAATTAAAAACTTCAGTTTAGAACATCACTATCATGACTTCCCCAAAACTTGCATGACTGTTCCTATGGTCGGGCAAAAGTTAAATGTTTAAACCTAATAATAATAATAATAATAATAATAATACTAATAATAACCTCATGATAAAAAAAAGTGATCACGGCCGCCGCGTGCACACCTCTGTGACCTGGAAACACTGAGGAATTCAGGTTAACCGTGACGTCATGGAATTCAGCGCCAAACAAGGTGACAGCTTGAGTTATGTGCCGTGCACTGTGACATTGTGTACAAGATGCCTGAATTAACGGCGGAACATTACAGCTGGCCGCTGTGAACGGTGGAGAGTGCTGGGCACCGCGGGAAGTCAACAAAAAGCACAGCACAAACACATACTGATGATGTTGTTATTGGTGTTATTCACGGCACTAGTTTACAAAAAAGTTTTTTAATACATAATGTCCAGTTTACCCTAGTTATCCCCATAGTCCAGTTTACCCTAGTTATCCCCATAGTCCAGTTTACCCCAGTTATCCCCATAGGCCAGTTTACCCTATTTATACCCATAGTCAAGTTTACCCTAGTTATACCCATAGTCCAGTTTACCCTAGTTATACCCATAGTCCAGTTTACCCTAGTTATACCCATGGTCCACTTTACAGTTAAAATGTCTTCCAGTAAAAAACTAAACAATGCAATATAATATATAATATGTGTACATGGGCGCCCGCATGGGGGCGGGAAAGGGGGGCACTTGCCCCCCCCCCCCTGGATTGATTGGATACAAAATTTTTAGAAAAAAATAGACAAAAAATGTATTAAAGTAAAGAGAAAATAAAGAGAAAGTAACTAAGCTGATGTTCAGTCCGTTCGTTCACCATACAAATACGCTACAGTAAATTAAAATGCATTAAAACATTACTACAAAATTCCCCCCCCCCTCCAAAGTTAATCGATTTTTTTGCCCTCCCCCCTAGAAAGTTTTCTGCGGGCGCCCATGTATGTGTATATAAAACGAGAAATAAAAATCAAATTAAAAATTGTGAACATTGGACTTTAATACAATAATACGGTGTTCTCATTTTTAATTCAACAATAGGGTTTTCTCATTATTAATTTTATTTGAAAAAAAAACCATTTTTGTTGACAAAATGTGCTGTTAATATACAACTAAATATAGAAGTATAGCTTCTCGTAAATGAACACGTGTATTCCGTTTTATTTTGCCATTATTAATATCAATTTTTTTCGTACTCCAAAGTAGTCCGACCTCATACCACAGGCTTGGAACCGCTGTACTAGAGCACAGGTTTCCAGTCCATGGGAGGTGACCGCAAATGTGCTGGTGAAATCCAGACCCAGTGTGTTTCCACCCTAAGTCAAGGGAGAGATTTTTAGAATATTTTTCTTTTGTAATAGGTGTCTTAAAGTTTTGAGTTAGGCCAACAATTTAAATCCGGGGTGGGCAAACTACGGCCCGCGGGCCGCATGAGGTCCAGCATCCGATATTGTGCGGCCCTCGAAGACATAAATTTTAGAAATTTAAAAAAAAAATCCTTTGTTTTTAAGTTATTTTGTTGAATTTGACAGAATGGCATGTACCGTTATGATTGTTTGAACATTTTGGATCAACTTTCTAATTTTCTATTTTTTGAAACAGTCCTTGACTTTTGTCATGCAATGCTAAAATGCGAATTTACCGATTTTAATATAGAGAAATGTTTATCGACACGCAAAAATCTGAAATAATACGCATGTGTGCCCCCCCCCCGCCCCCGCCCCCCCCCATAGTTTTTACATTTGTCAATGTGGCACTCTGCATAAAAAGTTTGTCCACCCCTGATTTAAATCACGAATTAAACATTTCGTCAAATGTATTATAATCGATAAATTAAGTTTTAAAATGTTTTTTTTCCAAGAATTTACCCTTTTTTTAAAAGCCGTTTTCTAATTAATCGTGATAAGGGCACTTTGCTTTAAAAGGAAAAAAAAACAACAAAAAACCACACACACAAGTAAATCGTATTCTGCAATTGTTTACTCCGGATGGGAAAATTTCCCGGTAAGTGTTTTGTTAACCAAAAAAATCATGCCGGATCCCGGGAAAGAAACCCTCAGTGAAATCTATTTTAATACAGGACTGCTGATTTAGATTTGAGGAATTTGAAGCTTTCCCAATCCTATTATATTTCTCCAGATTTAAGCTTGGGAAAAAAAAAAGGGGGGAGGGGGACAATGGGAATGTTGTTTCGTTTTCCTTGAACAAAATGGACAACAACGTTGTTTGACCCAGTTGGAGGCGTTCAGTTAAAATTTTCTTTAAAAATTAAAAATAATAATAATAATAATTTAGTCCATGCGTAGTTTAGGCCAACTACGAGTCATGGGGTTTAAAATGTAAGCAAACATAATTTTACTCCTGCAAAAAAAAAAAACAAAAAAAA
>CAXITT010000069.1:935474-979443 GCA_964033795.1 Lymnaea stagnalis
CCACTGAAGTAATGGTTGTGTTGTCTTCTACGTCCACTGAAGTAATGGTTGTGTTGTCTTCTACGTCCACTGAAGTAATGGTTGTGTTGTCTTCTATGGCCACTGAAGTAATGGTTGTGTTGTCTTCTACATCCTCTGAAGTAAATCTTGTGTTGTCTTCTACGTCCACTGAAGTAATGGTTGTGTTGTCTTCTATGGCCACTGAAGTAATGGTTGTGTTGTCTTCTATGGCCACTGAAGTAATGGTTGTGTTGTCTTCTACGTCCACTGAAGTAATGGTTGTGTTGTCTTCTACGTCCACTGAAGTAATGGTTGTGTTGTCTTCTATGGCCACTGAAGTAATGGTTGTGTTGTCTTCTATGGCCACTGAAGTAATGGTTGTGTTGTCTTCTACGTCCTCTGAAGTAAATCTTGTGTTGTTTTCTATGGCCACTGAAGTAATGCTTGTGTTGTCTTCTATGTCCACTGAAGTAATGGTTGTGTTGTCTTCTATGGCCACTGAAGTAATGGTTGTGTTGTCTTCTACGTCCACTGAAGTAATGGTTGTGTTGTCTTCTACGTCCACTGAAGTAATGGTTGTGTTGTCTTCTATGGCCACTGAAGTAATGGTTGTGTTGTCTTCTACATCCTCTGAAGTAAATCTTGTGTTGTCTTCTACGTCCACTGAAGTAATGGTTGTGTTGTCTTCTATGGCCACTGAAGTAATGGTTGTGTTGTCTTCTATGGCCACTGAAGTAATGGTTGTGTTGTCTTCTACGTCCACTGAAGTAATGGTTGTGTTGTCTTCTATGTCCACTGAAGTAATGGTTGTGTTGTCTTCTATGACCACTGAAGTAATTGTTGTGTTGTCTTTTATGGCCACTGAAGCAATGGTTGTGTTGTCTTCTATGGCCAATGAAGTAATGGTTGTGTTGTCTTCTAAGTCCACTGAAGTAATGGTTGTGTTGTCTTCTAAGTCTACTGAAGTAATGCTATGGCCACTGAATTAATGCTTGTGTTGTCTTTCATGGCCACTGAAGTAATGGTTGTGTTGTCTTCTATGGCCACTGAAGTAAATCTTGTGTTGTTTTCTATGGCCACTGAAGTAATGCTTGTGTTATCTTCCAATGAAGTAATGGTTGTGTTGTCTTCTTAGTCCACTGAAGTAATGGTTGTGTTGTCCTCTATGGCCACAGAAGTAATGGTTGTGTTGTCTTCTAAGTCAACTGAAGTAATGGCTGTGTTGAATTTTAGTCCACTGAAGTAAAGGTTGTGTTGTTTTCTATGGCCACTGAAGTAATGCTTGTGTTATCTTCCAAGTCCAATGAAGTAATGGTTGTGTTGTCTTCTTAGTCCACTGAAGTAATGGTTGTGTTGTCTTCTTAGTCCACTGAAGTAATGGTTGTGTTGTCTTCTATGGCCACTGAAGTAATGGTTGTGTTTCTTCTAAGTCCACTGAAGTAATGCTATGGCAACTGAAGTAATGCTTGTGTTATCTTCTATGGCCACTGAAGTAAATCTTGTGTTGTTTTCTATGGACACTGAAGTAATGCTTGTGTTGTCTTCTATGGTCACTGGTGAGAGCCCAATCAATATAAGATATCATTCCCCACCACCACCACAAACCTGAGAAATTAATCAAAGCTTGGTACTTATTCAGTGGGCACTCATTCAGTGAGCACTCATTTACTGGAACTCATTCAGTAGCCAATCATTCAGTTGGCACTCATTCAGTGGGCACTCATTCAGAAAAGTAAAAAGTAGCATAAAGATTGCACATTATTACTGTAAATAGTGTAAAAAACCTCACAAGAAGTTTGTCCTAGTAATAAAAAAACAATTTAATTAGAGAGTTGCATGTTCATAAAGTCATAAAAATTTAAGTTAAAAAACAAAAAAACAAACATTCTTTATTTTCAAGAAAACAAGATGCTCCTACAACCCAACTAAAAAAAGAAAGCAGATTTAAAAAAAACAACAAAAGAAAAGCTTTCACTTATTAATTTTTATGAGTCAGTATTTAAGTTTATAGATTATTACAGTTTTACACTATATTTAAATATTACTAACAATAACACTTATCTTGCAGTTTCTTGTATCAGACTTCCATCAAGCCCAATTTTTTTTTCTAAAGTGATCTTAAAATGGAATACAACCAAGTCTTTTACCAATGTCATTATCTGCTCACCGGCCCTTTGATACTTAGTGAAAGCACATTTCTCTCAGCTGATCATTTTGTAACGGCTCTAAAAGGCTCAATGTCTCATTGTGATTACTGCCTTTTTAGAGTGGCTCATGACAGGCTAGGGGAGGGGGTTTAAACCAGATGGACATCGTAGAATATTTGGGAATCACTGTTACAAAACTTAAATCAAACCCGAACACTACTGAGAACTTGATACTACCTGACCATCCTGAAACATCAGTTATTTGTATTTGTTGAACACATTTTCATATCTTTAACACCCGATTACACTTTGAATATAGGACACTTGGCCACCTGTTCCATTCAAGAATTGAGTACAACCTGTTTGAGCACAGCTGTTGTTGATACCAAGATGGGAGAGATATTTGTTTTTTTATAGTGTAGGCAGTGTTAACATTCCTTTTAAAGCATACTCAATAATTATATGATACGACTATGTAAAGGCTTGGTGTTAAGGGGCAGCATGTGAGGTGCAGAAAATAATCTTTCGACAATTTTGTACATTCAATCTTTATATTATTTATATTAACTTTAAAATTACAGATCAGCAATGCATTTGTAGCGTCTCTAATGAAGAAAGGGCACCTGACTTTAAAAAAAATTGGAAAATTAGAGTGTTTACTAATGCACTTATTGATTTGTAATTTTACTTTATGATACTACCAGTTAAAAAGTAAAATGTGTTGTACAAAATTACAAAAATGCTTTATTAATTTTCATTTATTTATACAAAATAATACTCATAATAATTTAAATCAAGCCCACTGGGAAATATTGAAAATGCCTTAAGAATTTACAAAAATTTTAATTTTATTTTTAAAATAAGTTAACAAAAAAAAAAGAAAAAAAAAAGAATGCTATTTGTTTCCAAAGACATGGTGATTAAAATAAATAGACAATGATGATTGATAATAATCACAGCATAAATAAACATAAAAAATGCCTTAAGAATTTAAAAAAATTTTAATTTTATTTTTAAAATAAGTTAACAAAAAAAAAAGAAAAAAAAAAGAATGCTGTTTGTTTCCAAAGACATGGTGATTTAAATAAATAGACAATGATGATTGATAATAATCACAGCATATATATACATAGCATTGCCAATATAGAAAGATGAATACCTCCAATAAATCTACTCAACTTGTTAATGAAGTGACCTGTTATGAGACACAGAGGGGACACATTGGTGACTGGAAATAAATTGTGACTAAAAAAATTGTGTCAGAGGAAAAATTGTGACTGAAAACAAACTGTGCAAGAGTCCTGATCCATTGATGGGACCCTTTGCTGAATGATCATCTGAGGATAATGGCCACTAAGTTAAAAACAAACTGATTGTAACTTTGTCTCTGTGGCATTCTTTAAAATGTGCAACCCCCAAAATATAATCAGTGTAACCCTCTAAACTAGACCCAATATTTACAGTAGACCATATATTTACAGTAACAACGTATAATGATTGTACATTATTTAGTAAGGTGTAGGCTTAGTCAGTGCCTGTATTCTCGTTACTCACTAAATATTTGCATCAGTTGAAAAGCACATTTCATGAGGGATTGGTATTTGGCTCAATGGTAATTTTATAATCCAATACAGTCATAATTAGGTCAAACTGGACTTGAGATTATGCAAATCCAGATAAAAAGGCAATGTTTATTTTGTAACTGGAAATAAAACAAGCATTTAAAAGTGTTCTATCCTCATCTCAATGGACATTTTTATGAACCAACCAAAAATCATTCACATGCCAAATAGCAACTTACCCCTAATACTCAATACCAAATTTCATTGTGGTGATAACATAACATTATCATGATGTAAGTCGCATACTTAAAATCTCATAAGCAATTTTTCCGCCTTTGGTAAAATTTAAACTCCTGTGTACAAAGACAAAAAATAAACGTACAGTAAAAATATTGGGTACAAGAGTAAAGGCTTCTTGTGCTGAAGTTCTTGAACACACAACAGTGAGCCCGCACTGAAGGATGCCCACACCACACCCAAAAACTGGAGAGAAAAAAAAATTATTATAAAAATATTTCAATGTTTTATCTCGATGAATTTTATTTAATTTTTTTAAATTAATTTTTTAGTTTAATCCTTTCAGTCATATTGCGGCTTTCCGGCCCTTACGCTTCAGTCGCGTTATGGTTTAATCCTGTTCAAACAAGTCATTTTCATCTTTGCCTAGTTTTAAGGAGTTACAAAATGCATATAACCTCTTGTCTTGTTGGTTTGGTGGATGTGCGCTTGATTTTTGTTATTGCTACTTTCAATTTAAGAAAAAAAAGTGCTTTGCTGCCAGTAGATCTAACCTTAATGGCGTTTGCCCTGCTAGGTGGCTTTAAACTGCAAGTAGGCTGTTAGTGTCAACGGTGATGAATTTAATGCGAAAATAGGTGCAGAAATAGATCATTATAATGGCGATGTTGGTATTAGATTAGTTCAACATTTGATATCCCAGATGGTTCAGACGATGTTATTTATAGATCTGACCGGTCTAATTAATTGCGTTCAATTGAGAGTGAAGAATTTTAGGTTTAACCGGTCTTAATGGAGACTTGATTTAAATAAATTAATCTTTTCTCTATAATTATCAGTAATTTTTTATGACTGGATGAAAGAGTTATTTTTAATAATTTGTTTAAGTCAGTAACTTTTGGTCAAATGGAAGTTATTTCCCTTTGCTTGGTATTGAAGGCAATTTCTTAATGGGTGCCGAAATACCGAAAGGGGTAACCTCAAAGTGTGAAAACAATACAGTTACAAAAATAAATAAGAAACCATATTCACAAAGAAATATGCTCAAATTAATTATCAATCATGATTTCTAGACTTCACAAACCAAGCCTTATTAAGTGAAAACAAGGCCTGGTATTTTTTAATATACTTGCTAATTTAATACTAGAAATAATTTGATAAAAGAAATAATGTAATTTGGATTCTATAACAAAGAATTCAGTAAGAATAACATTTTTCACAAAGACTTGCTATCAAAGACAAGTATCACTAAAAAGTAGAAAATTGTTTAAAATTTCTTAAAATGCAATCTGCGAAGAAAACTACACTAGAGTATAAAAATTTTAACCTGCCTATAATCGGCAAAAGAAGAATTTTTTAATAAAAACATTGAATGCTTAAAAATACCTGGCTATAGTGTCTTAGCTCTTTACCCAAGGATAAAAATAAAAATATCAACCCCTTCCAAAGTACCCTTCCCCAAAATACCAGTGCTCTTATCTGACCTTCACTACTGACTCTTCTCCAGCCGTTCAACAGGTGAACACTGCATGAGAACGACTGGGACACGCAAAAGATTACTCCACCACAAGATGGAAATGCGAGTAGAGAGAAAGTCTTTTTAAAAAAGGAGTAAAAAAAATTACAAAACCGCTTTATAAAATATTTATAATGCAGAATAAAATAAAGTTGTTTTTTTTTGTACTTACCTTAAAAGCCATATTCAAATAATGATATGAATGAACCAGTGGCAAAATGCAGGCAATTACAAACAAAGGCAGCACTGAGTAGCCAATGACCCCAAGGCATTGTGAATAGGAGACCTACATAACAGGAAACACTCAAAGAGTTAGCTGAACATTCTTTACAAATGTATTAACAATGAACATTCTTTACAAATGTATTAACAATGAACATTCTTTACAAATGTATTAACAATGAACATTCTTTACAAATGTATTAACAATGAACATTCTTTACAAATGTATTAACAATGAACATTCTTTACAAATGTATTAACAATGAACATTCTTTACAAATCTATTAACAATGAACATTCTTTACAAATATATTATCAAACAGATTAAACCAGTGCTTCTCAATCTATTTAGAGTAAAAGGAGGAAGAATTTATTAATCAAAACTTCAGTAGGGATCGGTGCACTATTTGGTGATTACTTTATATCTGTCTTCTTAAATTTTTTTACAATATGATGATTATGCAGGCCAGCTACCGAAAGCCAGCAGTGTAACAAGCAATAACCAACTTTACTTTTAAAACGTTTTAAGTAGTATAAAATATTTTAAAGGGTATAGAAAGTTGTCTTTCCATCTAATATTTGTACATCTGTGAAAAAAGTCGATAAAATAAAATAGGGGCCAATGAATAAAATGGTAGCTGAATCTTTTAAAGAAACAACTGATGCAGCAGTGGTAGATATTGGGCATAATGGAGATGGAGGGGGGGGGGGGGGGGTTGGCTTGAATGTAATTTCTTATTCCTTCTGGAATTATGTTTTATAATACCAGTAGCACTATTTATACTAAACTGCCCCTGTTTTAAAAGTAACTAAATCTTATTAGATATTGGGCATAATGTAGATGGAGGGGGGGGGGGAGGGGTTAGCTTGAATGTAATTTCTTATTCCTTCTGGAATTATGTTTTATAATACCAGTAGCACTATTTATACTAAACTGCCCCTGTTTTAAAAGTAACTAAATCTTATTAACATGAGAGCATGTTCAATCTATACATATAATATTTACTTAAATAAAATTAGAGCTGGCACAGAAATTGCTTTAAAAAAAAACTTTTTCATCTTCACAACTCTTGAGGCACACATCATTACATGGACAAAACTACTATTTTTAAAAAAAAAAATGGTTGAGTCTAGTAATTAATATTTAAGTTGAAATCTGCTTTTTTTAAAACCCAAGAAAATCTGTGGAGCTTGATGGTCAACCATGGTTGCTGTTGTATGGTGTCGAAGCGCAGCCCATTCACACAGACTCAGATGTACAACCTAGTTATTTCTCTGACCAGAAATTTATGTATTTCATTTCCTTACCTCGCCTCCCAAAACACGGGCCAATAGAAAAACCATTAAAGATCCAACAAGCCATATTGTGAGAATCCATGACACAACCTGCCATAAAAAAAATATGCTGTGTTTAAATTAACTTTTTTTATAACCATTGATAAAACCGGTGTTTAAGTAATAATTTTTCAAACATTGAAATTTTTACCTGCACAGAGTAGTATTATACCAATGACATCTTGATGGTAACTTTAACCATTCTTAGGTCTAGTCTTTTAGCTATAAATCTATCACACTATCATACAATGCACAAAAGCTGGTGGTCTGGAGTTCAATCCCCACCAAAGCCTACACAAGCGAAAACATCCCAAGCACCCCGGGTGGATGGCACTCGTTAGCCTTGGACGGCAACTCATCTAAGAGAAGGAAAACTCTGAATTCAGACCCGGAGATGGAGTCCCGAAGGCGGATAATACTGACACAATGAAACATTCCGGCAATCCCTGTGACACTAAGGGAGCCAAGCTGTATCATCCACATGATGTTCCGTTGGGTTATCCAGGTGCATGGAGGGATGCGATTGGCTGTCTAGGGAACCAGCTTCTCCTCCTAAAGAAAAATCCCAGGCCTTGTGATTTCATCCTGCGAAGCCTACACCATCAGCACATTGATGCCAGAATATCCTACTCGGTTTATTTGGTAGTATCTGAAGGTATCAACTTGTCTTGTACTTTATCTTGATCCATCAGTAAATTTTAACTAAAATCCATTTTGCTGAAATTGACCAAAAAGCTCTTTTATAAAAAATAAAGCCCCAGCAAACTTGATGCACCTGAGAAATATTTTACAACACACTTACTTACACTTACTTACCCTAAACTGCCCATATAATGAAATAATAGCATAAAGGAGTATCACAATAAGAGGCCCCCAAAAGTCTGGACTTTCTCGTACAATGTGACGGTTGAAGCCCAACTGAGGCAGTGGGAACAGTACACATCTCAGTTTGTAGTAAATATCTTTTAGGTCAATATCCAGTTCCTCTCTGAAATTAAAATATTTTTGCCCTTTTTAATACTCAATATTCATTTGTGATCCAGGAATGCTCATAAATATATTGTCAAAATCTAATACTTCAACAATATATTTTAAATGCAGTAAATGTGGAAAAAAAAACATGATAAAAGTATGATGAAAAATACCAAAATATGTTTTATATAGCAGATACAAACTACAATATGTTTTATGTAGCAGATACCTACAACAATGTTTTATGTAGCAGAAACATACAACAATAGGGTTGGTATAAATAATATGTTTTATGTAGCATATACATACAACAATGGTCTTTGATCTTCTTCTTCTGGATCTTCCTCTTCAAGTAGCCACCCAAAACCTCTAGACTCTAAAACTGATGAAGTGACACCACGTTTCCTAACGCCATATGCATCACCTCCTGCAGGTGGTAAGTTGGGGTCCATAGAACCTTCTAATTTTACTTGCCCTATAGAGATAAATGTTAATGATAAATCCTATTATAGTCTATACTGGAGAAGATCACACTTTTTTCTTTATAACTTATCATTACAAACCAAATTACAAACATAAAGTATGTCAAATAACTTTTAAAAACACAATAACTAAAGAAAGTTTTTTAAAATAATTAATACAAGCCTTTTTTAATAACTTTTGACAGATATTTTATTTGCACAGACTTGCAGATAAAATAGTCAGACAATAGAGTATAGAAGCCTATTTAAATTGTATATAATACAACGTATTATATACAATTTGCAAATGTAGCTTCGAGTGACTATGCTTAATAAAATAAAGAATTTTTCTGTAGCAATAATTTTTGTTCCAGTAAACTAATTAAATAAGAATATATTAAAATATCAGTTCATAGTTTCTATCTTGAATACCTTCTGGATTGGTGATAATTTCTGGATTTTAGCTATTTTGGGCAATTTTGCCCAATATTGCACCAAAAACAAATTTTTGTTCATTGAAAATACAAGATTTCATTGATTTAAATTATCACAAACATAAAGCAATGAAACTATTATGTATAATGCAATAAAACTGCACATTTCATTTGCTAATCCTTAAAGAAAAAATGAAGTTATAGTTTTTCCTCCAAACCTTTTTTTTTTCATTTACAATCAATCAACTTTAAGAAAATCTGTGGGGAAATAAAGGCAATTTCCACCATTAAGATTAAGTTGAAATTAAATATATGCCATTTTCAGATTTATTGTGCATATATTGATCTACAAGTGTGTCAATTTTCAAAGAGCTTTGTGTAATACAAGAGATGCAATGATTCCAATTTTGAGTAGTATACTATGTAGGTCGCTCTACCCAACTTCACTTGAAAGTGACCATGCCCCCTTTTTAATGGCAGAAGATGCAGATACTTGACAAATATTCAATTATTACCTCTATTTACATTAAAATATTTGCATAAATTATGTTTCAAAGTGAACTTTGAAAGTATTGAAACAAGAGTTTCTTAATTATAGGTTTATAAACCCGGTAGAGATCATATTATAAATGACCATAATTTGCCATGTGCAAAATGTTGTATTGGGAAAACCATTCACAGCCACTTGCATAATGGCTATACCTTAGTACTATCTCAGATTTTTATTCATAAGAGTTTGCTATGTGAAAAACTATTAAACCATTGGTCAGGGACAGCTTTAATGTGGCAACGTTGAAAGTCAAAATAGGTAGCCCCTAAACAGTATTTTAGCAATAAGGGGATGCGTTTCCTTATATAGACTATATAGTATATAATATATACTGATAAAATGGACGCCGTAGACTTGGTAAACAGAAAAGCCATTAATTAATATCTTTTATTAAATTTACTGATATTGATTTACATATGCATAGTTAGATAAGTTTCAATTTATTTATAATTGCATAACACAGACCTGCCAACCTGCGAAGGAAAAAAACCTGTAGAGGGGTGCACGGGGGAAGGGGGGCGGGCATTGATTTAAGATCTACATAGTAATGCACAAGCCTTTTTTTAGGAAATAAATAAATATAAAGTTACCTCCATTGCCTTTGAAGAGTCCACAGAACACCATAGAACATGAGAAAAACATTACTGGAAATGTTTATATACAGATAGATACAGAACAGAATATCCATTTTATTTACATTTGTATGTGTATAGGCCGCTAAGAGTTCAGTTTTCCAGCATATCCCTAGAGGCCCTTTAGCACTTGTCCAACAGCTCTTTAGACAACTGAAGGTTAGCATTGCAAATGATTTTATTTACAAGCAAGTTAGAAAGAGTATCAGCTTTCATGACAGCCCTTGTTTCATTGTAATTTTCCTTCACAATCTTCTAGTAATCTGTGAGTCTGGAAACATATCTTTGACTCTGACATTAGAACGATCGGAGTTGGCTAGAGAAATATTTACTTCAATAAGAAAGTTAGTAAATAAAACTTCCGATCTGATAATTGAATCATATGACTCTTTAGCAAACAAATTAGACATGGATGTCGTAGATTCACTGCTTTTTGTTCATTAAAATATGTTTCTCAATATTAAACCCACAATTTTCAATAGATTTATCCATTTAATGAAGAAAAGCTTTAACAAAAAAAAGTCACAACAGAATTATTTTTTAGCCTAGCAAAAGGATGAATCACGATCGGATCAATTGGTGATTGAAGAATGATTTATAGATTGCTTTCGCTTCGATAAAAACAAGGCTGTGTCTACACATCTGATAACTGGACAAATAGTGCGGGAGATATTCATCCGGCGAGCATGTCGCGCTTTATTTAACATTGTCACTTTTTAACCATTTGTTCATTATATATATATCAGCAATGGTTCTAGCATTTCTTTTGTAGAATTGAACATATTTATTTTCCATGTAAATGTCCAGACTAACTTGAATTTGTTGGAATGAAATATCGTAAACTCTGATAGACTTTTAGTGGCCACGTCACAAGATTGACGGACAAATATCTCGTGCAACTTTGTTACGACGGTCATGTGACTTGATGGAATAGCTGGATGAATATCTCGAGAACTTATTCGTTCGGTTGCCGAACAGGTAGACACTTCGTAAAAAACAAAACAAAAAAACAAACAAATGAAGTGGCATCATCGAAATGCTCTACTTCCTGACATACCCGTTTTTTTAAATGTCACTTTCGGATTTTTAAGACAGGTGAAAAATTTTAATGTTTGGAAAATCTGAATTTTAAGGGGATTGTCGGAAGGTCAGAATTAGGGGTAAAAAATCTGTATAATTCAGACAAAATTGGAAGGGTTGGCAGGTCTGCATAACATTATTAAAATTAATTACTTTTTAATAAACATTCTGAAAATAAAAGGTGTATAAAGTATCATAAAATCAAGATTTATTGCACACAACGCAATCAGCGGAATGGGCTCATAAAATGTGGACGTGTAGTCCAGAGTAAAAAAAAATGAATTGGAGGTAATCTACCACTTGAGCATCTGCCAAGAAAAAATCCAGTTGTTCCGGTTTGAAGGGCATTTTAAACAATTATTCTTATATTGGTGTCTGTTAAAAGTTCCGCTTTCGTATAAAGTTATTTAGCAGAATACATTTAATTAATTATTACTAAGCTACCGTAAGGCAGGAAGAAAAAGAGGAAAGACTACAAATAATGCTGATGCACAAAGTATTTAATACTGATCAGATACGAAACGAAGAAGTATGGTGGCTGTCCACACTACTGCCGAATTTGTCAGACCATAATTCAGCACTAAGATGGTGTGTGCGTCAACGCCCTTTAAAAAACGTATGACATGTAGTGTCTGCAATGGGATGTGTAGGTTAAACAGATATGCTCAAGGACAGGATGGTCTCAGGTGGGCCTATGCTGCATGCAGTTACAGAAAGACAATACAAGAAGGCTCTTTCTTTGCTTGAAGTCACCTCAGCATCTTGCAAATTACTACTTTAGTTTACTGCTGGTGTTGATATGCCACAGTTGCAGATGGTAAGCGAGGGTGATGTTGCAAATGTCACTACTGTGTTGGACTGGTGAAATTTTATGTTGGAGGAGTGTGAAATCTGGCTGGCTGCGAATGCATCTGAAATTGGGGATTTCGACGATCAAGAAATTGGGGGTTTCGACAATCAAGGAGAATCCATTGTAGTTGAAATTGAAACAAAATATTTCTACAGGAAATACCACCTTGGACAGTTGAGAGAGGGCCACTGTGTTTTCGGTTGCGTGGAAAGAGAGAATGGGTGCTATTTTCTTATTGAAGTGCCAGACTGAAATGCAACAACATTACAAGAGTGCATAGAAAGATTTATACTTCCAGGATCACTGATTGTATCAGGTGGGCGGCTTTAGCCAATATAAACCAAGTAAGAAATGGTTTTCATGAACTATGCATAATTTCATTTTTACCCATTAAATTGTTTAAATTATTCTATTTAAAAATTATTTTAGTTTTGTCATATTGAAAAATTGCCTTGTGTTATTCTTACCGGTATTATATACGTGCCGGAATGAATATGTACCAAGTCATAAAAAACATTTCCATCATTTTGGATCTTATCAATATAAGAATAATTGTTTAAATAGCCCTTCAAATCGGAACCACTGGTTTTTTTCTTGGCCGACGCTCAAGTGGTGGATTAAAAAATTGTAAATTTCAAAATTCAGAACTAAAAAAATACTAAAACTAAAAAGTTGATTCTAGTTTCATTTTTTTCTTTGAAATTCATTTTTAAAAAAACAATATTTTTATTATTTTTTTTTTTTTACCTACTAAGACGAAAAGTGAAATTAACAGAGGTCAACAAAAATCCCATGCCAAAAGTGTGCTATAACTTATAACAAACTGTCATTTTAAAACATACACATTTGGCTTGGTGCATGGCCAGTTATCAAATAACCTAATATCAGTTAAAATTTTCCTATTCCATCCAAGTTAAGTGTAAGTTTTAGGCATTAGGAATTCTTCATTAAATAAATATATTAATCATTAATTTAAATAACATTATAGGAACGTCATTTTTAATTAATACCCTAAGAATGAATCAGTTGCGTTTTGTAAAGTCGGGTACAACAGTTATAATTCAAATACTCATTGCAGTCTAAATCATTCCACTGACAATAAAACTAAAAACTACTCAAATTAATAATTATTATTAAATTATTAAATGTCAACCTGATCTGCACACACAAATTACCTGCAGTGGAACTACCAGCCACAAATTGAAACTCATCTTGTGTTGGCATATATTTTTGGGGACTTTCTAAAGATGCATGTGATTCATGGGGATTTGTAACAGAGCCTGACGACTGGACATAATTTAAATCAAGTGAAAAAGTATCTCCTCTATTCGGAGTTGTGTACGACGTAGTCATGTCAGCCATTTTGAAAGGTAGTAAGCTATTACCGAAACTATTGGGAAAATAATTTTCATTTGAGGGATTACAGACACAAAATGTTTGTAAATATGATTAACTAGTTATAAAAGAAAAGTTTTGAATTGAACTGCGACAAAGATTTTGAAATTAATATAATAATTTTAAAACATGTGAATAAGATACATAAATAATACTACCTATGCCTATACCAAAAATGAAAGAAAAGAAAAGAATGGGCACAAGTAAATTTAATTTATATTTATAATTATATTACAATTACTGATTAAGGCGTTTGAATTTGTCTATTGTTTAATCATAATTAAAGCTAGACATATATTGTTTTATTTACAAAAAGTGTAAATATAAATAAAGTGATTTATTCTTTGAAAATTCTAAGAGATGTATTGATATTCAATCATCGAATATATCCATATAGGCATTTTCACTAATTCAGTAGCTTATATTTAAAAAAAAAGAAAGAAAGAAAAAAAAAACACTAGGTACGAATTCCCCAAAAATTTCCCTCTCACAATTATTAAAACGTCTATTTCTGATTCTGTAAATAAAGTTTAATACAGAAAAGAAACCAAAATTTATTTTTGTACCTATCACTTTTATAATACAATTTTCATGCAGTACATATGTCACATGTGAGATGATATGAAAAGAGTATGAACTGGATGCATTATCCGACCATGGATCACCCAATATATTTGATAAAAAATAAATAATTAAAATATAATTTGAACTTTAAAAAAAAAAAAACACTTACAAATATACACACGCACATGGATACACACATACTTGCAGACACACAGATTCATGGGCCACCACTCACCAAAGGATAGATGTACAATACCAGAATTATAAGCGAATTATTGAACAAATTAATACATATTTTCAATCCTTTTATTCGTGTTACCACGGTAACCAACGCGTGTATTCATTTTAAAATAGCTGTAAGATCACAAAACTAACATTACCATTGTTTCAACTTAGTTTTAAAACAAATTCAAACTTATTTATGCAAAACAAACGAAATGATACATGTTTTTAAAATCCTGTTTTTCAATAGTAAAGATATCTTCTAATTTAAATGTATTGAAACATTTTTAAAATTAAATATAGATTTTTAAAATTTGATTAAAAAGTAAATCTTAAAGTTATTCAAACGTGACAGTAATATTTAGTACTTATTTGTATGTTGGACACATAAGGAACCAGTGCCATTATATAATTAAATCACCAAACGGAAGTTGATTTGTTTCCAACTTCGCAAAATGTCTTAAATGTTGATGTTTCAGATAAACACGACACGGGACCGTCTTAATTTCTCGTTTAACCGAGATAGCAGAGGTCGAAACGGGAGGAAATGTTGATATAAATAAACAAAACATTAATAGTGTTGCCCATGCCAATACTTTTCAATGTAATATTTTGTGTATGATTGTTAAGTTATTGTTTTATAAAGAAAAAGACTACTTTGTGATTGTTGGGTCTTCAGTTTCAGTCTTCTCCTCAACTCTGTTTATGAAGAATATTTTTCAGTCTCGTCTTATTCTACTACTACAAGTAACAGGCAATAAACACTCTTACTAGCCATCGAGCCCTAATTGCCTAAATTACGGTATATCCAAGTATATTTCATTTCTGTAGACATGTTACTGTTGACAGAAAAAACATGTTATAATTTATATTATTTATTATTATTATAGGCATAGGCAGTGATTTCTGATTAGGCATATTCACTCAAGACAGCCTATGGGCTCCCCAATGGTCTTTAATTTATCATTTATTACTTGAATCTTGAGATTATAAACATACCTATTATTAATTATTATTATGCCTGCATTTTTTATTTTTGTTACTGGTTGTGTTCAGTATTATTACTATTAATATTAATACTAATATTGTCAAACCAAAGGCTAATGTCAAATGTAGTAATGACATTACTACATTTGACTAACCTTTGGTTTGTGCCTCAGTCTGAAATCACCTATACTTTACTTAGACTTATGATTATCATATGAAGCTTAAATCAATTTTTAACTAGTTAACTATCATCTATGACTATTAGTTTATTCAAAATGTTGTTTAAAGTTAAATTTGTAAATTTTACAATTCTTTGGTCCTAACAGTTGTCTTCAAAATGGAGGATGCTATAATGATTGATGATTACACCTCACTAAAATCTCTAGTTATCGAGAAACCAAGTCCTAATGATCTGGAGGATCTTTTGTGTAAATCATGTGATTGCTTTGCTGAAAACTGCGCAGCTATTTTACTCACTATGGGAGTTGATAAAGGTTAATTTTGAAGAAAAAATGATTTAAATATATTCAGCCCAGTTGTGTAACAGTGTTTTGAAATAATTTGCATGAAAGGGAACAAGAACTTGAACTCTCCTTCACTTCTCATATTTTCTCCTGATAAGGCATAATTTGATGTGAAGAAGGCTTTAAACCCCTCTCCCTCACTGACTACATTAATGATGCTATTGTTTTTTATTTAGTTTTTAAAAGAAGCCACTATTTCTTTCTACTTGTACATCAGCTGATGCTGTCATCCACATATTTTCTAAATATATTTTTATTTGTAAAATATACGATATTAAATTATAGCAAATTTTTAAAGAGATTTAATTTTTTATTACTGTACCAGAAATAAAATAATATAAGTTGGATGTATATTACTTCTTAGCTGCACAATTTTCTCTAATTGCAGATTGTGTGGATATCAATCATATGACACCATTGATGCATGCAGTTATAGCTGGTAGTATAGAGATTACTAAACTTTTGATAACATGGGAATGTCAGATTGATACATTAGGGGGAGTGGATGGAAATTCAGCCTTGCATCTTGCATCACAGAGAGGTATGTGAAAGAAAACTTTTAAAATTTTTTGCTATGTTTTTGGCTTGTCTGCCAAATTATTTTGTTTGTATCTGTTGTGAATAATATGAATTAGCTTGGGTACACATGCTGTTGTTATTGTGTCTGTTGTTACTTTCCCAGGCTACTTGGAAATTTGTAGAGCACTGTTAGATGCAGGAGCCAATGTAAACATCAGGAATGAGAAGGAAGACACTCCATTGATTGTAGCCTCAGTTCATGGTCATTTGCCTATTGTAAAATTACTCCTGGAGCACCATGCTTCCATTAACCGTCGAGGATATCGCGAATGTTCCGCACTGCATGAGGCAACTGAACATGGCCATTATGAAGTGTGCTCATTTCTCATAACTGCCAAGGGTGAGAACTCTTGACTTTTAGTGTTCCTTGTATAATAACAAAATGGATCATTGATATTTTATGTTCAAATATTTTTAAATTAAAAAAAAAACATGCGCATTTGATGGCAAGTCATTTTCATCATTGTAATTATTTACCTATTTTTGAATTTAAAAAAATAATAATATTTTGGGGTGGGAGAGAGAAATGATGATTATAACTCAACAAAATAAATCTCTTAGCTTTAAAGAAATGAGGACTAATCTTTTACATTCCTCAATGATTTTTAAAAATATGATTTTCCTGTTACAGCTGGGCTAGAGGATGAAGACACATTTGGAAACACGCCTCTGATCTGTGCGGCTGAGAAAGGCCACATCAACTTGGTCTTGTTGTACTTGGCTCAGGGAGCTGATGTGAATAGAGTAAGCCACAGTGGAACAACTGCCCTTCATTACGCAGCAAAGGAGGGTTGGACTGCCTGTTGTAAGGTGCATGTCTAAACTTGCTATTATTTTAATAAATTTTATTGGTGTTGATAAATAACCTTAAATGATGGGGTTTTTTTAAAAATCATTTGAGAATGTGTAACCCAACACCTTCCTTTCGTAAAATTTATGTTGCAGTGATTTTTTTCTTTAGCCATCAATTGTTCCAAGATGCGTCACTAGACCTATGTTCAGCTTGTTTTATGGTTTATTTTATGTTTGAAAAGTCTTTTAGTTGTCCTTTGTGTAATTTGAGTTGAGGCCCTGAGTTTGGAGCCAGCCTGCAATCCTTGATCAGATAAGTTTAAGTTTGGCCTTTGTTACTGTGACTGGTAACTGTTTTATCATTACCCTTCTTTTTTATAGAATCTGCCACTTGGGTGCTCAAGATTTTCATCAAGCTTCACAAAAATTAACATTCACAAACTAAATACTAAAGCTTTGAGATACGAGAGCTTTCTGGAAAGTTCACTGTTTTCCTTTACAACTGAGATTTTTCTACGGATAACTAAAATATTGCATCAATTTAAATAGTATCCAACTTTTAAAAGTTTACGCATCAAGTTTATTTATTTCGATTTCTGTTTCAGGTGCTGCTACATCATGGGGCTGAAATCGATGCCCAAGATATCCGTCGCTTCACCCCCCTCATGATGGCTGCCCTCGAGGGCCGTAGAAAAGTTTTGCAGCTGATGCTGGATGCCAAATGCAATGTGAACATGGTGGCCTACAATCGCAGAACTGCCCTGCACTACGCAGCAGAGAGGGGCTACACCGAGTGCTGTAGATGTCTGATTGATTCTGGAGCCAGTCTGGAGAGTCTGGATGGAGACAAGTGCTCGGCTGCCATGTTGGCAGCCTTAAAAGGAAATCTTGAAGTATGATACCAGAATTACTTTTGTTTTGTGCACTTGACACCTATCTAATTTTATGTGTATGTGTGTACCAGGATGGCAAAGATGACTGATTTTAATTCCATGTCAGTGTGGCTGCTGTCTTCTGATTCTAATGGTTGAGCATGTTGTTGTCTTTTTTCCCAAGGTATCACCTCCATAAACGACAGCTATTTTTCCTGGCTGAAGACTTGATTCAAACTGGCCCATATCCCATAGTGGGGGATAACCTGGCAAAGTTGTTTGGCAATGGGAGCATGCCTGCCTCACAGTTGAAATCACTAATGACCTATTATACAATGTAGCCCCTTATTTTTTAAATATAATGATTTTTTTATGTTATATTTAACATCTAAATATTATTACTTATTTTGTTATAGATAACTTATTGATATAGGTTTGATTTTATGATTTTTCGCCTTGCAGACCCTGCAGCTGTTGATAGAAAAGGGAGCAGACTTAACACACTGGTCAAGCCAGGACATGTCCATCCTTCATCTGTCTGCAGAGGGAGGAAGTGTTGAATGTTGCGATCTCTTGATCAGGTGTGGCATAAGCAAAGACATCCGGAACTGTGATGGCATCACCCCCCTCATCAGCGCCATACGTTACTTCCGTACGACTACTGTTCTGTACTTCATCAACCGTGGCTGCTCTATGGAAAAATTACCCGGGGACACTGTAACTGCTCTTAATGAGGCAGTGTGCCGGGACGTTGACAGTTTTATCATTGGGAAAATGTTAGCTCACGGAGCTAATCCCAACGCAGTTGACCGCAGTCACTCTCTGCCACTGTGGCACGCCGTGGACAATTGTAATTTTGAAGTGGTCAGATTGTTACTGTTGTGCAATAGTGAGTTTGCGCAGGAAACTAAGTCAGTGCTGGCACCATGCAGCCCATGCTCGCCCATAGCTCACTGTGTTCACAAAGAAAACCCTCGGCTCATTCAGTGGCTTGTGGCGGCTTATGCAGAAGAGAGTGCCATAGTTTTAAGGAAAATGAACCTGTTCTACACTATATTCCACCTTGAAGATCCCTCAGTGGCTGACCTGGTCAGTGAGCTCACCTCCCAACCTCAGAGCCTGCTCCGGCAGTGCAGGAGGACTATTCGTAAAAATTTAGGTTTCGGTATGTCTGTCAGCAATAAAATATCTCGCCTGCCACTGCCAACACTTCTTTACAACTATATGTTATTCAGTGACCTGGACCTGCCACAGGAAGCAGCTTGGTAGATCTTTGATTCAGTGAGGATAAGAATGTCTTTTTTTTAAAAAGCTTACTTCTTAATTAAACACTGTGTCAGTTTTTAATTCATATTAAATTAATATCTTGAGGACTTTAGAAGTGAACACAGTAATTTAATTTGTGCTATATTATGTTGCAATGTGACAGCAAAACAAAACAATTGTCTAACTACCAAAATGAATAGGCGAGTTGTCCATGCATCTAGCAGTTATATCACTTTGGAAAAGTTTGATTATTTTGTTTTAAGTAAATGTGTTGCATGTGACAGAGTTTCTTTTATGAGTGGTCTGAAGTTCGGTCAGCTGGGATTTAAAAGTATGCCTGAACTCAAATATTTTGGTCTTTAAGACAAAGAGAATTGGCATTTTTGCTATAATTGCATCCAAAGTAATTCAATGATTGTGCTTTATATAATATATTTGTATGATTATTTTATGTTGACATGCTTTTAAAAATGGCAAATTTCTGTTATAATTTACAGCTGCACAGAGCCACCTCAAGCCTATTATATTCCATAACCTGTCACCCTTTTCCTAACCCTCATAGGTGAATTTTAAAAAAAATGTAAGAATTCCTTGTAACTCATTTTGAAATAAGAAATATAAGTTACATATGTTTTACGTGAAGGCTTATACATTTTTACTAATTTTTTTTAGTTGTGTAGCCATCTAAAAAATAGCTTTTTTAAATTATAAATTGACATCAACATCTTGACATCTGTAACATAGAACTGGACAATCATAAAAGACGGATAAAGATATTCAATCGTAATTCAGATAACTGTTATATTTACTGTACACACATCACAAATATTGAAAAGGAGATTTATTTTGCGCTGGGTCCTGGATGTGAAAGGCTCAGTGCTATTTGTATTGATTTATGAAATCAAAAATGCATTGCAATCGATATTGTACACATTTTACCTGGATTTTTTTTTAGAAGCTACATCTATTGAATTTCAAAATATCTACTTTGGTAAAATCAAGTACGATTGAATTATATCAACTGACAATCTTGTTGTGTTTCATTTTGTTAAGTTCCTTTATTCAGACTTTTACAGTTTTTTACTTTTATGTAATCTTGTTCTATTGCAGTCTTGATTATCCAAGCTTTGTGGATAATATAACATAAGATTTAAAATTAATGAAATGTAACAAGTTAGTCTCTTTAAAAAAATTATGAGTGCCAACAAACTGGCTCTGTAGTCGTCCGTATCTGAAAATTTGTTGGACGGAAATTTGTTGGAAATAAAATTTGTAAAACAGAGATGTATCTATTTATTTTTAAAAATGTTTTTATGGGAAGGTGCCAGTTAGAAATGGAGAAAAAAAAATCATAGCATTTTCTTTTTTTTTTTTTTTTGTTTATATCCCCATTATTTTATTTAGTAAAACAGAGATGTATCTATTTATTTTTAAAAATGTTTTTATGGGAAGGTGCCAGTTAGAAATGGAGAAAAAAAAATCATAGCATTTTCTTTTTTTTTTTTTTTTGCTTATATCCCCATTATTTCATTTGAAAGAACTGCCACTCAAAAATATTTCCGGTGGAACAATTTTCCGCAGAACAAAGTTCTTTCAAACAAATATCCGGTAACCCTTTTTAGTTAAGGCCTGCACAAATTCAAGCTGCCAGCCAAGTTCACAATAGTAAACACTGTACGATTCAACTATGCATAAAATATTTGAGTAAGTACAAAGAATTCATTTACAAATACTCTAAATTTGTTAATCCAACTGAAAAAAAAATCAAGATTATGCTTGAAGTACTTTCTAGATGAGTGATTTGCAATTATTTTTTTTTGTTGCTGTAATTTATAAAGTCATGGTTGCTGTTGTTGAATTTTCAAATAATTGATTGTATATTAAATTTTGTGAATTATTTCATTCTAACGTTCTGCGTAAGATTTTTGTGTGTAGTACCATGAAATGATCAGGACCATGTAGGAAGAGTTTTTCCCTGTTGATTTCAAAAGATTTTTTGACTGAACTCTTCATTTAACCTATCCAGCACCACTGGTAAGACATTGCATAATGATGATTAGCTATATCCTCACCAGTGATGTGGAACAACCCCATACCCGGAAATTTGATTGAAAGAAGATTTCGTCGACGGAAAATTTATAGACGGAAATTTGATCGAACGGAAGTTTGGGGGCATTTTTTTTTCCAGTTCACGCGTTAAAATTTTGAGTCTAATTTCTTTTTGAATGCATTATTTTGTTTTACTATATAGTGTAGTTCAAAAAGAAATTTGATGAAAATTTGATCGTGTGAAATGAAAAAGAAATTCGATCAAATTTCCTTTCAATCAAGCTTCCGCCGATCAATTTTCTGTCGACGAAATTGACCAAACATATAACCCAGATGTTTTATTAATATCTTTCTGCCATTTAATGAGATTGGCCAAACTGAACTACCTGATGTTCTATTAATAGATTTCCACCATTAAAGGACAAACCTTATTACGGTACCAGCCACATAGCAAACATAACACACTCTTCAAAACTTTTCTTTTTTTTACTGCTAGAATTTCCTTTACACACTTCTTATTATCTGGCCCCTCATATCAGCAGAGCTGAACTTTGCATTAACTTGAGACTTCTTAAATTTTGTAGCGTTGAGCTCTCTTTTTCTTTTCTGTTTGAAAATCTTTGATGTTTATGTTGTGTCTTAAAAAAAATCGGCTGCCTGTAAAACTTCTGTTCAGACAGCCTCCAGAGAGCTTACCGATGTGTTGTCTGGTCTGGGTTTTGAGTGCCGTCTCAAGATGAATAAGGAACGAAGCCTAAACCCGCCCAGACTTCAATCAAATTTATTCTGTGTTCCTTTTTGCTCTCACTTTTAAAACTCCACTATTCCAGGTTGTAAAGCTAATATGATGTATGCAATCTTTATTCAGGTACACATATGCAGTTTTCATAACAGTATACATAACAAAATCGCACACTTATCCAAAAACTTTAATCAGAACCACTTCTTTCCTATATCTCAAATCCATTGAACAAGATATGTTTTTTTAATAAGATGTCCAAGTGATTTAGTGCTTGAGATATTTGATAACATTGGATTTCATTCTTATATAACAAATCACCTTCATTCATCCTAAATATGGATCGCATGATTTATTTGGACCGGTTACAAATAGTACACATTCTTTACATACTTGCGTAAACAGATAAGAAAGCAAAAACTAAATACTGGTATATCATTTTAAAAACCAAGATTTCCCAAACCCAGAACTTAATATTTATAATTATGTGTTAAATGTTTTAGTGACTATCGGCTCAGTGGGATGACACTTCTGAATCATTTGTATAGTTATTTATTTGATTATAAATTTTACGCTGAGCTATAAGCTGTGATCTAAGGACTTGCCAAATAGCATTTCATTTTATTTTATTTGTGGACTGTTAAAAAAAGATATTTTAGGAATTTTTTATTTTTTTATTTGATGAATCTATCAACTTCTGTACAGACAGGACCATACAAATTTTATAATTTTATTAAAATACGTACATTAAAATAACTTTATAAAAGTAAAATATAAAAGTCTCACTTTTGTAAATCCTGTGGTGCAATGCATAAGTTGCCCGCCTCTGGACCAAGCTAGGTAGCTGTATTGAATTTGTCCGAGCATGTCGCTTAGCTGTGGGCCAATACCTGATGGAATGGACTCGTCAGCTTACTGATAGTCTCTTGCTGAGGATGGCAATACTTTAAAACAACCTCAAGCAAAGTAGTGGGGAGGCACCTCAAGCCCAGTAGTGGGGAGGCACCTCAAGCCCAGTAGTGGGGAGGCACCTCAAGCCCAGTAGTGGGGAGGCAGCAGAAAAGTTTATTATATAAAAATGTTGGGAGGCTAAGGAAACATGTTATAAATATTTTGATTTTTTGAGGGGAAAAAAATATATGTAAAGAAGAAGTGTTAGAATAAATGATAAATGTACACATGCAAAAAAAAAAAAAAATTGCTGACATTGTCTGTTATGTATATTAATTACTCATGAATATTTAATTTTTTGATGTGTTTATAACTTCATATTTTGTTTTTTTAAAAAACATTTCTTAATTAAAAGGTTGGGAGGCAAAGGAAACATGTTATAAATATTTTTATTTTTTGAGGGGAAAAAAATATATGTAAAGAAGAAGTGTTAGAATAAATGATAAATGTACACATGCAAAAAAAAAAAAAATTGCTGACATTGTCTGTTATGTATATTAATTACTCATGAATATTTAATTTGTTGATGTGTTTATAACTTCATATTTTGTTTTTTTAAAAAACATTTCTTAATTCGTCAGAAAGCTTTTATCCACAGTTAAATGACTTATGTTTAGGTCGCACATGTTCTTGGACTTCTTTGTTAACTTCCGTGGAAAGAAAATAGTCAAGTGAAATACTTTATACTGAATGTGACATTGGCTTCATTCTAGCTTAATATATCATGTTCTTTCTTTTAACCAAAAACTGAAAAGATAACTTCTGTTATTTTTTCTGTTGAAACATTAATGTTATTTAAATAATTTGCTTAATAATGATCTCAGACAATGACAAACCTTCCCCTTATATCAAGGATTCCCATCCTGGGGCGATGGCATTTGGGATGAGCTGAGACCCAGAGTAATTTGGCTTAGAGATGTTACATCCAAAAAAGCAGAAGCTTTGTTACGTATAATGGAAGGTTTTAAAAACAGTGATTGACTTCTACAGCTCTGGCATTTCAGGCGTAATGATAGCTGCCAGTTTTTTTTTTGGTCAAGCTCAACGTGAACTGGTTTTTACTTGCCTGTTGTAGATTTCTGTTTATCTTTCTTCATATTCAGTTATCACACGAATGTCAATCAAATATTAAGAGGGGAACATTAATTTTTTTTTACCTTGTGATGAGGAAAAAATAGTATTTGTTTATGCTAGTCAATTTGACTGCATTTCATGTACCTTAGCACAATTTTTTACATTCTATAGAGTTGTATGGCTTTCAATGAGGAAGTGTTCACATTGCACTTCTTACAATAAATTATAACCTACCCATTTCCAGATTTATTATATGCTTATCAATTATTGATTTAATCAAAACAATTAGCATCTGAATAGGTTTAGATATTTCAAAACCATTAATTATTTTAGTATGTGGGAATCACTCCTTGAAGAAAAAGTCTTCTAGACTTAAAATTATAATTATGCCACTTTGTTATGCGATTTTTTTTGGTAAAATATTTATCCGTTATTATTTGTACTGGTGAGGGATTCCCCACCCATGCACCACCTCTGAACGATACTATTGTTTGAATTTATTTGAAATAATTGTTTTGTCTTCCACTTCAATTAAGAACTTTCTTGATCGTGCTTACCTCACGTTCACCTCTGCTTGGCAAAAAGGACAAAACTCGTAACCATTACGTGCTTGCAAATATTAACCCATTCATCTGGTCCCGGTGCAGACTTCAAAGGGGAAGTAAAATAGCTTTCTGATTCAATGCCACAGCCAGTATTGCCAACGATAGGACTCTGTTTCCTTCTGGGTTCAGAGGTCACCACCTGCACCTGCTTGTGTTCTGTTATAGGGTATAGCTAATGAACTGTCATTTGTGTTGTCATTATTACCTGATGAACTGTCATTTGTGTTGTCATTATTACCTGATGAACTGTCATTTGTGTTGTCAATATTACCAGGATTCACTTCGTGAATTTCCCAACACAGGTCACCATTATTATTTTGGACAATAAAAACCAAATTGCACTTAAAGTAAAAAATATTGTCATTTGTGTGTTATCACGCATTTTTAAAGATCTCCTTAAAATTTTCAAATAGCCTACAATCAGATCTCCCTATGAGTTTCAATTAGCCAACAATTAGATCTCCATAAAAGTTGCAAATAGCCAAAAATTAGATCTACCTTTGAGTCTCAAATAGCCAACAATTAAATCTCCATATAAGTTGCAAATAACCAACAATTAGATCTCCATATAAGTTGCAAATAGTCAATAACAATAAGTTTTAAATAGCCAACAATTAGATCTAACTATAAGCTGCCAATAGCCAACACTTAGATCTCCCTATACATTTAAATTGCCAACAATTAGATCTTCCTGTAAGTTTCAAAAAGCAAACAATTAGATCTCCATATAAGTTGCAAATAACAACAATTAGGTCTCTATATAAGTTACAAATAACCAACAATTAGATCTCCATATAAGTTGCAAATAACCAACAATTATATCTCCATATAAGTTACAAATCGTTAAATAACTATAAGTTTTAAAAAGCCAACAATCAGATCTCACTATAAGTTGTAAATAGCCAACACTTAGATCTCCCTATACATTTAAAATTGCCAACAATTAGATCTCCCTGTAAGTTTCAAATAACCAACAATACGATCTCCCTATAACTTTCAACCAATCTCTAGTCTCTTAAATAACTGAAGATAATTGTATGATTACACTAAGAGCATTATTGAAAAACTACGTTTAAAGTGATGCCATTTGCTGAGCGATGCAAAAAAATAATAATGAATACATCTCATTAATGCTGTCACTTGTATCACTTTTTAAACCACAATCTATGATAGCCAACTGATTGGCCAATCAAGGACTTTGTTTTTGAACATTGTGTTAAATTTTGCGTGTCAAAGAGTTTTCTCAAGTCTCTGTTCTTACCCGAGATACGGGTGAGGAAAATGCAAGCGACACTTACTAAACTTTACGAAAGAACTTGTCAAACAAACGCAAAAAAACCTTGACATTTTCATAGAAATCATCAAGTTTATACAAGATATTTCTATATTTCTATTAATGGCTCAAGAGGCCTTGTTAGTCTCAACTGTCATCGTCGTCCATTCATTTAAATTAAGTCGCTGTTTTCTTCGCTGTTAGAGAACTGTTAATAAATTTTTTAACTTGAATTAAAACTGTGCAATAGACATGAAAGTTCTTTAGAAGGGACTGTTCTGGGTTGGGGAGTATTCATTGACAAGATTGAAATCGCTATTTCTTCTATTCTAGACGAAAGATTGTATATCATGCATAGTTAAAGATTATCTTGGCCTCCCCATGACACTAAGGCATTTTAAACAAAAGAAGGGGAAAAAATGAATCCAAAGCCTGCTAATTATAATAAAGTTACAATTATGTAACCAGAAATTTTACAACCATAGCCTTCTCAGAAGTCTACATTGTGACAAGAACATCATGATTTGTGTCGTGGATTACGTTGGTTATTCAAGTCCACATTTTCGAACCTACCCACACCCCGCCCTTAAAAAAAAAACAAAACAAAAAACTTTTGTTAAAAGTTAGCAAAAAAAAAGAAAGAAAAAAACAACAACACAGAATTGATTTGTTTCTTCTTCAATAATCATTGTTTTAAAATGTACAGTACAATAAAAAGTTGATTCATTTATTCCAAATGGTGAATGTATGACATCACTAGTGGTTATATTCACTTCTTTAACCATTCATGATTCATGGGAATGTGCAAATAGATAAGTCAGTCAAAGTGGAAACAGTATTCTAATTAAACCGCCAGCAACATAGGACAGGTGGTCTAAGTAATTGTTGCATCATACATACATACATATATATATATATATATACATATATATATATATATATATATATATATATATATATATATGTGTGTATAAATGGGACGACAACGCTGGATACATGTATTTGATCACAACGCTGGATATGTGGATATGACTATGACCTCAACACTGGATACATGGATGCAATCACAGAGCTGGATGCGTGGAGATGTGATCACACCGCTGGATACATCGAAGGGACCTCAACGACAGACACAGCTGACACAGAAATTATGTGTTGCAGGATTTAGATCTACTACTGACAGAATTTTTTTATTTTTGTATTTTTAGTTTCTGATACTAACGAAACACATGCAAAATTACAATTTCAAGTGTTACCTTGTTATTCCCTGACACAAGCAATATAATTTTTTTTTTAAAAATCCATATTTTAGTGTGAAGCTTTCAAACCAATTAGAAGGGTTTAAGGTAAAAACCAGAGATGTCAGGTTTTGAGAGTTTTGAGATAAATTAATAATTAAGTTTTAAAATTCCTCATGCAAGCATAAAAATGTCAAGTTATCTAAATATATTTTTAATAACAACGCTGCTTTTTCAGTGAGGCCAATGCGCCATTTTATTCCATTGAATGGAAAGTATCAACAGAGGGAAATAGCCTACAAATTTCTAAATAAAGTGACATCACTGGTTTTACACCTTGTACCCTTCGATTGTTTTCAAGTGCTAACATATGTTTTTGAATCATTTAATGAGGTTCCGCTGCTAGTATATCAGAGTAATTTTTTTTTACAAAAGAAACAAACATATTTTCAGTTTAAGTGAACGATTAAAATTATATAATACATCAGAGTTTTACAAGAGAGAGAGAGAGAGCGAGATTAAATGCTATTTGTTAAAGATAACAATGAAAGCCTCATAATTCAATACAATAACAAAGTTTTAAAAAAATTACCTTGGATCCCCGATGCAGATATGGTTTAGATCAGCGGTTCTCAACCAGTGGGTCGCGACCCCTCTGGGGATCCAACGACCCTTACACAGGGGTCGCTTAAGACCAACGGAAAACACATAATTAAGGAGTGGCAACGAAAATAATTGTATGGTTTGTTGTTGTTTTTTTTTTTTTGGGGGGGGGGTGGGGGGTGTCACCACAACATGATTAACTGTATTAAAGGGTTGCTGCATTAGGAAGGTTGAGAACCACTGGTCTGGATAGTCCACAAACAATACCAGAAGTGCTTCAAACAAACAAGCACTCCAATAGCAATTTAAAAAAAATAAAATCCTTTCAACAGCCTGTTATCATTAAAATCAATAATAATACCGTAAAGATTGTTTCCTGGAGGAATGTATCTTTGTTAGGGAACAATAAAATAACGTTGAAAAAAAGAAAACAATAATTCAATAATAATAAAACATGCGGGTATTTCATTGGAGAATTTAAATTCGTTTGTCAGTGAATAACACTCGGAGCTGTAGCACAAGTGCACATGATAAGTCGTACATATTTTCATATTTAGTGGCCAACTCCGAAGGGCTGGGGGAGGGGCGGAGGAGGGGGGTGACGTGCTCGAGGGGGAACCAATATTACGTTTACATATTCAGAAATCTTTTAAAAATACGTTTTTTTACAATATCTTCAAAGACAACGCCAGGGAATAGTCTATAGGTCTAGGAAAGGGGGTTGCGGTCCAGGGGAGGGGGAGAGAGGAGGCAAGCCCCTTCACCGAATCCAACATGGGATGGGGGAGAGAAGAGACAAACATGGGCCCTTTACTGAATCCACCATGGGAGGGGGGGGGGAGACAAGCACGCACCTTTTACTTAAATCCACCTTGGGAGGGGGAGAGGATACAAGCACGGTCCTTTTACTTAAATCCACCGTGGGAGGGGGAGAGGATACAAGCACGGTCCTTTTACTTAAATCCACCGTGGGAGGGGGAGAGGATACAAGCACGGTCCCTTTACATAAATCCACCTCGGGAGGGGGAGAGGATACAAGCACGGTCCGTTTACTTAAATCCACCGTGGGAGGGGGAGAGGATACAAGCACGGTCCTTTTACTTAAATCCACCGTGGGAGGGGGAGAGGATACAAGCACGGTCCTTTTACTTAAATCCACCGTGGGAGGGGGAGAGGATACAAGCACGGTCCTTTTACTTAAATCCACCTTGGGAGGGGGAGAGGATACAAGCACGGTCCTTTTACTTAAATCCACCGTGGGAGGGGGAGAGGAGACAAGCACGGTCCCTTTATTGAATCCACCATGGGAGGGGAGAGAGGAGGCAAGCCCCTTCGCCGAATCCATCTTGGGAGGGGGAGAGGAGACAAGCACGGTCCTTTTATTGAATCCACCATGGGAGGGGAGAGAGGAGACAAACTAGGGCCCTTCAATGAATTCACCATGGGAGGGGAGAGCAGAGACAACTAGGGACCTTCACTGAATCCGCCATAGATTATACATTAGAGATATCATTTCCTGATTTTGTTTTTCGTGTAATACAACCATGGCACAGCGCAAACAAACTATATACATTACAATTTAAAAAAAAAAAGTTTAATTATATCAACAAATGCCGTGTAGATATGCACCTGTGAGGACGAGTTGGACACGAGTCCAATTAAATTAGGACAAAATATAAATAAAAAAAAACAAAGCCCATAAAATGATAATAAAGTGGAAATTCAGATAACTAATGACCCGGAAAACGAACAAATCAGGTTCACGAACATGTTTGGTGAGCAATTTGGCTAGCGGTCCACGCTGTTTTCATATTTAAAAAAAAAAAAAAAAAAAAAGAAATTTAGACATTTCTTGCGTCAACCAGGTCACTCCTTTAGTCGCATCGGTCGCCTTGATTTCCTCTTTATCGTTGGCCAAGAACACAAATTACAGGTGCCAGGCATGTGCCAGGAGATGTGTTGGTCGAAAGACAGATTACAAAAGCCAGGTGATTTGTTGGCCAAAAAAAACCACATATTACAATTTTCAGATGTATGCACGGTTATTTGTTGACCAAAGCATCGAGTGCAATTGCCGAAGTTGAAGACTTCAAAGCAAGAAGAGTATTTTTGAATACGTTTCTCCCAAGAATATGAATTCATCGGGATGTGAGATTCATGGTGCTCAGATAAAAAGGATCTATTTTTCATTACAGAACAACACTCAAAAGATCCATATTTCCAAGGCTTGAATAATTGAAATTGCATTAATTTCAATGCTAGAAAATTATTTCGGTTATCGCACGTTTCGGTCTAAGAACGGAGGCTCAGAACGGAGTAAGTTCGTTATCCGAGGTTCCACTGTGCTTATTAGTAACATGCAACTTGTATAATCCAACATTCGAGGCTGAAACGTAGCCAACGTTTTCAACACGGTGGAGCAGTTTTTGCATATTGCTCATACATAAAATAAAATGAAGGCTTTAAAAAAAAGCTATTTAAAAAAACTAAAACTAAAGATGTAAGCGTCCATAAAATGCCTGTATTTAAAAACATTTGAAAGCATCGGTGCAATTGATTTGAATATGTATAATTTTACGGAAAAACACTTGGTTGGCGAATAAAAATAGAGAAAAATTTTAGTATGATATGTAGCAGGTAAATATAATTTTATCTTATGTCAAGCCTAATGGGACCAAATTAAAAGGTCTTGCATATTTTTAGTTTCGCATTCATGGCTGAAAGCAAAAAAATAGCTTCGCCTCACAAGTAACTTCAAAAACATCTTGGGTTGTAATCTGAAAAGTAGCGCCCACATCAAAATCTAGATGCTCACATGGCACAATGAGCTGCGTCACCGATTTCCAGATCTGGTTCGTCTCAAAGAAATAAAGAAAGTGCATTTTAGAAATGTAAAACAAAAACAAAAACAAAAAAAGAAAGGAACACATTTTATGATACATATATTTTCAGATTTTTGTTGTTGTATAGTTGTTATAATTCATGTGCAAAAAAAAAAAAAAAAAAAAAAAAAAAAAAAAAAAAAAAAAAAAAAAAAGGAAAAAAAAAAAAAAAAAAAAAATGGATTTTAAAAAAAAAAAAAAAAAAAAAAAAAAAAAAAAAAAAGGAAAACATTTTTTTATAAATATATTTTTAGATTTTTTTTGTTGTATAATTGTTATAATTCATGTGCAAAAAAAAAAAAAAAAAAAGAAGAAAACAACAACAGAGAAACAAGGGGAAAAATAATTCTTTTTTGAACTATGGAATGTGCAAGTACAGACAACAATAATTATCGATGCATTTCTTCTTTAGGGTGAAACAGCGATTTGACTAAACAGGGCATTCGCGGAATGGTAAGAAATATTGCATACAGTAGTAGACTTTGTGATTCACAGATCATTGCTTTAAGCAGGCCAGCGCGCGCCTAACAGAGACCGTTGAAACGGCGCCACTGCCCCTGCCTTAACATTAGGTTTACACATGTTCATTTATGATCGGAGAGAAACAGTTTAACATTTTGTGACTCAAGGTATGTAGGCATGCATGTCTGTAACGCTGTGCTCAAATAGGCGTGCAAAATAAAATTCCCAGAAGTTACCACTAACTGGGATTCGTATGAAGTGCGTTACTTCATTCACGTTTCGTCAATAACTTAAGTCGATGGGAAGTTCACGCTTCGCCATATATATAATATATATATATATTATATATATATATATATATATATATATATATATATATATATATTATATATATATATATAACATTCAAATCAGTGTCGACAGACTTGCTGGGGCCCTAAGCTATACAGAATCCAGAGGCCCCCTATCGTTTTAAAATACATCAACATGTCAAAGAAAAAAATATCTTTATGTGGCAGATGGTAAGGCCCAAAGATGTACCTTATTTAGCTGATGCGTAAATCCGGCACTGATTTCAATGTCATGTCCGCGCGGTAGTGCACTTTAAAAGTGCACACTAGGCGCGCACGCACACACGCACACTCACACACACACACGCACACACACACACACACACACAAAAAAGGCTCAGTAGCCATTTACAAAATAAATAAACAAACTAAATTATTCGTAAAAAACCCGTAAGTGCTTTAACGGACTAACTGTTTGTTTTACGGTCATCGTACCGATTCATAATGAAGAATGAACCATTGCCCTTTACTATTAGAGTATTCCTATGCACATGACGCAATTTACTTTTCATACGTTAAATTAGAATTGACCGAATCCGTCAACTTTGTTTCTACATGTATTTGTCTTCAACTTCAAATCGAGACTATGGATGTCGTTACTTTTAAAGAAATTAATGCCTGACTCCCTTTAACCTCCGTAGACTTAACATGTCACATGCCATTACAATATGGTTTCTTTAAATCAGGTCAATCGCACCCCCCCCCCCCCCAAACCCCCCCCCCCAAACACCCCACTCGCCTTAGTGAAACAAGGAGTGGGTCGGCTTGTTTCAGATAAGTTAGAGATTGACTTTTGTTTTTAAAAGCCATCATATAAAAAATGTATCGATCTATTTGTTGACAACTCAATTGAAATGACTATAATTTTTCTAGAAGACCCGTGAATTCAGCGGTTCTCAACCTTCCTGTTGCCGCGACCCTTTCATACAGATCCTCATGTTGTGGTGACCCCCAACCACAAAATTATTTTCGTTGCTACTTCACAACCGTAGATCACACCCGTTTTCAGATGGCCTCATGTGACCCAATGTGAAATGGTCATTCGACCCCCCCCCCCCCAAAAAAAAAGGGGATTCGTGACCCCCAGGTTGAGAACCGCTGCCTTAATTAGTAGATTTTTGTTTTTTTTTTTTTTTTACGTGCAGATACCTTGTCCGCCAGCGTAGGGTGTAGTACTATAACTACAGCAAGGGTAGGTCGACAACGTCATTTGTTTTTCTCGGTACTTTTTTTTTTTTAGTTATGCAGTTTAATGGTAAGATATGTTCAAGTTTGCATGGTTTATTTCATGGCATCAAAAAATTAAAACATTCAGCTCGGTGAAAGATACTCAACAGCAAACTGTCAGCAAATAATGGCTTTACGGATAAATGAAAAAAAAAAAAATTACCATAAAAATTTGCGGCATCATTAAAAAAAAAAGAAAAGTTTTCACAGAACACTCCAGTGCTGTGAGTGAATAAGTTATTCTCCCGTAATATTTTTGTTTTGTTTGTGTTTATTTTTTTGATTCATTCAAAGAACTACGACCAAAACAAAATCCCTTAACTCCAGTGGACAAGATAAATTAATTGTTAATAATCATATTTCTGATTTCACAACAATTCACTAAGCTGCCAAGTTATGAAGAAATTTTTATGATATAGAAAAAGTTTTTTTTTTTTTTTAAATTGGTCTAATCAACTTCCATAACTATTGACCAGGATCCATAATCCTGTAGAAAAGTGTAAGTCAATGAGTATGAGCTTCATCGTACCCGGAAATTTCTTTCAAAATTTTTTTTTACGGTAACCGAGCTTTATAACCCAGTAGTTCTCCAAATAACTTTATAGCCCAGTAGATCTCTCATATCTTTATATCCCAGTCGTTTTCTTATATCTTTATACCCCTGTAGATATATAGTATCTTTATATCACTGTAGTTATCCAATATCTTTATATCACAGTAGTTCCATATTATCTTTATATGCCAGTAGTTCTACAGTACCTTTATAGCCCAATAGTTCTCCCAGATCTTTATATCCCAGTAGTTATTCAGCAGTGATTATTTCAGAAATTCCCCCCCCCCCCCGGTGGGGTAAGGGGGGGGGGGCGGGCTTCCGATTTTTCGAGGGGGCCGTTGGTTTATTGTTGAACATATTTTTGCTCGGGGGGGGGGGCACTTGGCTTTCCCCGCCCGCCCCGGAGATATAGCTAAAAGAAACCCTGTTATCCAGTATCTTTATATCCCAGCAGTTCTATATTATCTTTATATCCCAGTAGTTCTCCAAGATCTTCATTTCCAAGTACTTTTAAATCACAGGCTTCTGCAAACTTGTGAAACATTTGGGTAACATTTATTTCAAGTGAAATACTGCACAACTTTCTACACCTGTGTGTGTGTGTGTGTGTGTGTGTGTGTGTGTGTGTGTGTGCGCATGAATTGATTTTTTTTTAAAAGGACAAAAGTGCACTCTGAATATTTACAAGGAAGATGATTTGTCACTTAGTACCATTTTTGTGTCATTTTTATAAAACATGCCACGAATAATGCAACGATTGCCAAATATTTACACGCGCGGAAACAATCCCCCTAGATGTGTTATAACATGTCCAGGTCGCGATCTTCAAGCGGGGTCATCTCCCCATCTTCAGGCACATCCACCTGGACGGCCCCGTGAGCCCGTCCCGGCACCGGTTCCGGCGTCCCGGACGACTGTTTGTGACTCTCATTGCTACTGTTCGAAGACTTGGACGAGCGCCGGTGTGACGATTTCCTCCGGCTGACTCTCCGCTTGTTGTCCGTGGGCTGGCGGGCCTGGTGAAACCCTGATGGCGGGGGAGGTCTCTGTTTGCGGGGCTGATCTTTGCTTTCGACGGCGGCGGGCTCGGTGTAAATATTCATCGGAGTCGCCTGCGATTGGGTCGGGTTGGTAGCTGGGTCGTCCGGTGGCCCGTGACGAGGCGATGAGGAGATGGAGTTTTTCGGCGACTGGTCCGTGCTGTTGGAGTTGGTCAAGTTCAACGGGGAGTTGAATTTGGAGCTGGCGTACGTCGAGACGGACGAGGAAGGCGTCGAGGCCGGGGAGAAAAACCTGAGAACCTCTGTGATGTGCTCGTCAATCCTGTTCATCTTCTGTCTGAGGCTGTCGATCTCTTCTTTGATTTCCAGCCGGATGTCGTACAGTGACGTCAGCATGTGCTGCTCAGCGGCTGACAGTCCGCCCGACTGCGGAGCCGGGACCACCCCACCTGATGGGTTCGCCCCGCTGCCGCCGGGGCTAGCGCTTTCACGGGTCAGATTGTTGATGGTGTTGATGTTCAGAGTCGTGTGTACAGGTCGGTGGGTGTCTGTAGCAGGCCCGTCTACCTCCATCTGATCTAGCTTATTATCACTGCGCAATATGCCGCTGTCCGTGGAATCAGTTTTTTTCAAATTCGACCGCATGTCATCCTCAGGAGACTCTTCAATGGGCTCCTGGGCTTTGGCCAAGAAGCGGCCCCACTTCGCCATGGGTTTGGCTGACAGCTTCGGCATCTCTCCGGATCTCGTCTCGACTTTCGGCGACAGATCGTTGAGAGGGATCGCCTTCTCACCACCGTCGCCTTTAGAGTCTGACCCGGGATCCGACGCACTCCCGCCTCCTGTGGCCCCAGACAAAAATTTACCCCACCTCGAGGTGACGCCACTCCCTAACCGTGGCGCGGGTTTGCTGGGCGTCTGGTCAGGGTTCTCGGAGACCGTGATTATTCTGGCACCACTCTGCGGCCTGTCCGGCTCCCCGTCGGCGTTGGAGGAGGACGTCGCCCCTCCGCGCTCAATGTCGTGCGAGTTTTGTTTGATGTCGTGCTTGGAGTCACTGATTTTCCTGAATCTTGATATCAACTTCCGCACGGGATGGTCGTTGGCAAGGTCCAAAGGGGGATCGTTCTTTCTTTTCTCGGCGAGTTCTCTTTCCTTTTTCACATCAGCGACTTTACGGAAGATGAGCTGTGATGAGAAGACAATAAAGATATGATGAAACTCTACAAGACAAAAAACAAAGACGCATCTTCAGAGAAAATGATGACTCAAATCATTTATTTTAATTTCAATGTTGTCCACATGCCTTTTGTGGATTGATAACATTTGAAAAATGTTGACTTATTTGGAAATTATTAACTCATAGCATTCCAAAGCTGCGTACAGAAAAAAAGAAAAATAATCTTTTATCTCTAGGTCTACACCATCGAAACAAGCGAAAATTAAAGCAATGACGCTTTTTGTTCAGTACATCCAATAGACTAGTGAGTTGGTAGGATGATGGTAAGTAAAAAAAAAAGAACTTACCCGATGTCTGAGGTTATAGGTCAAGGTCAGGTTTCGGGCAAAGGAGTTGGCGAACGCGTGGTAGAAATCCAAGACCTCGAGGAGTCGGTCACGCTTGATGGCGTGCAGGTCGCAGTAGGTGAGTGCTCGGACATTCGCCGTGGACTGTCCTATACTGGGCTCCTTCCAGAAGTTGTCGCCAAATACGTCACCCTTGCCTTGAAAGCGGAGAGAGAGAGAGAGAGAGAGAGAGAGAAATAAAGCCTCAGACTAAATAGCTACAGACTAGCTAAAGCTCGCCAAACATTGGCGGCAGCAATGCGTGAACTTCCCATCTACTAAATTGACAAACATGAACTCAAGTGACGCCCACTTAAGAATCCCAATTTTCGCTACACCCCTTTCCCCCCATGATACGTCACTGCACACTTTTAATTTTACGTCCATGAACAATATTAATATTCTGATGTCCCAACTACTTCAATACCGAATATTTATTACTCCATATTTGGACTTATGCGATTTCATTTTCCGAAAAGAAAAGAAAATATATCACGCACCAAACGAAGTTGCGTTATTTTAAGACAAAAACATCATTTAGCGTGGTTATGGGGAATTATATTTTGCGCGCTATCCAGAAATGGAAGCAGTCACACAAGAAGCAAAATATATATACTATACGAGATAAAACAAAAATTCGCAAGGCAGCCATCATTTTCTCTCGAAACTATTTCATGTAGTATCAAGGACAACGGCTTACTTACTCAGTATGGCAACAACCTCTTCGTCCTGTATCACCTCAAGCGACCCGGACACGACGAAGCACAGGGCGTCCAGGCTCTCCCCCTGATGAAAGATGAGATCGCCCGGGGCGCTGTGGGTCATGTTGAAATGCATGGCCAGGGCGCGGAGACACCCATCGCTGGCCAGGCGGAAGGCGGGGTGCTCGAGGAACACTTTGCGGTTCAGGTGGACGCAGAGGTCAGCCTTCATGTCTTTAGGGCAGTAGTTGAGCACCTGTGGGAGTAGAGATGATTGACATTGAAATAGAAGTAGACTCGTGGTCCTGTACTGAGACTTGTGGTCCCAGCAGCTGAGTGCTACACGGCCTGTACTGATACCTGTGGTCCCAGCAGCTGAATGCTACACGGCCTGTACTGCGACTTGTGGTCCCAGCAACCGAGTGCTATACGGCCTGTGCTATGAGTGGGTTTACGGTTGAGGAGTAACCATTTTTCAAGTATAAAACAAAAACACTTTGATCTCATGTACAGTGGTTTCTGGTTTGGTCTCATGTACAAAATAGTCTCCAGTTTGGTCTCATGTAGAATAGTCTTTAGATTGGTCTCATGTACAATAGGCTCCGGTTTGGTCTCATGTACAATAGTCTCTGGTTTGGTCTCATGTACAATAGTCTCTGGTTTGTTCTCATGTATAATAGTCCCTGGTTTGGTCTCATGTACAATACAGTCTATAACATGTATAAAGGTATGGCGGTATTGTTTTCAGCCAAGTTATGGACCCGTCTGTAACTGGAATTTTCATAAGAATGCTTCTGCTACTGTATTTAGATGCTGAAGACACTGATTAATCTTCTTTTTTTTTTCTTTTTTTTTTTTCGATTTATAAATAGATTCTAATTACTTTACAACAATAGATGCATAATTTAAATTAAGGGAAATAACCAGGGCCGGCGCTAGGGGATGGCCAAGTGGGCCACCGCCCAAGGCCCTCCGTTTACCGTCTGTAACTGGAATTTTCATAAGAATGCTTCTGCTACTGTATTTAGATGCTGAAGACACTGATTAATCTTCTTTTTTTTTTCTTTTTTTTTTTTTCGATTTATAAATAGATTCTAATTACTTTACAACAATAGATGCATAATTTAAATTAAGGGAAATAACCAGGGCCGGCGCTAGGGGATGGCAAAGTGGGCCACCGCCCAAGGCCCTGCGTTTGCGGGGCCCCGCACGTTGCAATAATATATTTATAATACACCCAAGCCCTATGACCAGCAAGGCCCCAGTACGACTATAACGTGTCTTAATATCCTATCGGCGGAATATGTAACGTCAACGGCCCCGCCAAATTCAAATTGCTCAAAGTCTCGCACCCTCCTAGCGCCGGCCCTGGGAATAACCATGCATTTATCTCATGATGTACCAATAAAAAAAAAACAACATATTTTTTTACCGCCCCTTTGTGTTATCCATCGTCCTAATTAATCACAGCTTTAAGTCCTGTGTTGCATAAATACCTGACCGTAACAGAGTAATTATCCTACACGTATAGGATTGCAACATAGCGTCTTGGGTAACATAATGAGTATATATTTTTTATAGAACAAATATGAACGAAAATTCACGGATCACACAAAGTGTTTGTGAACACCTCGGAGGTTGGATAAATAAAAGTGAGGTTCTCAGGAGGCAAAAGGGCAGACACATCTGCATTACATGACACTAGTAAAGACATTATGGGCAATAATGTCACGTGATTACGTACTAAATTGATGTTAAAAGATAATTAATTAATTTTTTTGCGGTAAAAAGTTGAGACACAGAAGAGGCCACAACTATGTGGGCACGTTGTAGCACCAACGCATTATGAGACAGGGTTATGTACCATGTGACCTTCCTTTGACGTCATCACTCAGCCAGAATCCTGCATCAGGCTAGCAGATAATTCCATTGATGCAGTTTCATGGGGGGAAAACAAAATGTCCGAATGACTTGAGGGACTCTCCTTCAGGGGGTGCGATTGCTAATCTACTAATTTGTCTAGAAGCCAGGGTTGGGCTGTTTGGACAAAGCTTACAGCATGGCTCGTCTCGCAAATCAATAATCACTGGGAAATACATTATTCTGCCACCCAGATGGAAGCGTTGGTTGACACCATGCACATACAGATTGTAATACAAACACAGACCAGTTGCTATGCAACCGCAGACAAAATGCAATGCAAACACAGACAGATTGCAATACAGCCACATATAAATGCGGTACAGCAACAGAAAAATGGATTGAAATACAATCACAGACATATTGCAATTCAACCACATAAAAACTGCAATAACTGAAATGCTGTGGGTGAATTTCCTGATTCGCCCAACTTTTGAGCAAAACAACTTAATGAATAGTACGTTTAACTACACAACCCAGTGGAACTGTTGTGATGTGTCAATTTTTAAGCGTACATGACAGTTTTAAGTCCTAATTGGATTTTTAAGAGTTTAATATTATCTTAAAATGTACTATTAAGCTTGTAAAAGTTTTTATCAAAGGAAATTAAAAATCTCGTTTAAGTTACGTAATATATTTTAAGAGGGAATTGCAATCACGTTCATAGAGGACGAGAAGTTGTTATTCTCTGACTCGTATCCGGAAATTTGATCGAACGCAGTATCGTCGACGGTAAATTGATCGACGGTAATTTGATCGAACAGAAATTTGGTCGAATCATTTTTTTTCAGTTTTTACATTAAAACTTTGCTTCAAATTTCTTTTTGAACGCACTATTTTGTTTTAATATACAGTATAGTGTCTTTAAAAAGAAATTTGACGAAAACTTTAAAGTGTGAACTGAAAAAAAAACCGATTCGAACAAATTTCCGTTCGATCAAATTTCCGTCGATCAATTTACCGTCGACGAACTTTCTTTCAATCAAATTTCCGGTAACCCTCTGACTTCCAGATACCTGAAGTTTCATTTGTGAAGTGATTGAAACTATGATATGGTTATTAAAAAAAAAAAGATTTGATGAAAAGAAAGTGGATGGCGCCAAAGAAAATAAAGTAGTGAATAAATCTTTCTTCTAATCTACTTCCAGCAACGAATGGGATTACTTGTAATCAAGCATACACGCCAGGGCCATCTTTACAGCATCGGGGGGGGGGGCTGGGCAGCGTAATGCACTGAGGCCCTACTCTCCCCTCTTCTTCTCCAACAAAGTAGTGAAAAAATCTTTCTTCTAATCTGCTTCCAGCACCGAATGGGATTACTTGTAAGCAAGGATACACGCCAGGGCCATCTTTACAGCATCGGGGGGGGGGGCTGGGCAGCGTAATGCACTGAGGCCCTACTCTCCCCTCTTCTTCTCCAACTTATTCAAGCAATGTTAGGAAACGCATATGGGGGCCCAGTATAACCACATTTCACATTATTGAAAAAAAACAAAAACAAACTACAAACAAACATGTTAATGTCAGTAGTGTATCAATAAAGTGACCTCTTATAGATCCAGTATTATATAAAAGGATTTTTTTTAAAGGGACAATTATGTCTAACTCCGTTTGTATGACTTGTGTATAGAGCCGTTGTATGGTTGGAATATGGAATTATATCAATGCCTTGTGTATGGAGCCGTTGTATTGTCGGAATATGGAATTATATCAGTGCCCTGATCTAAATTGCCATTAATCCAATGTAGAGCACCCAATTAACCAAGTACAAGAACACAGAAATGGAATCATAAAAGAAGCAATTAAACAGGATTGTTCTATTCAAACGCGATGCGGTCGACCCTGTCAGTCTGGCCTCCGCTAATTGATGTCCCTAAATCTTCCCGCAGGGCAGAAAAAAACCACGTTGACCAAACCAATCCAAATCTAGGATCTAGGGCACGTCAACACCATAGTAAGCCATTTTGTTTCAGAGAGAAAGAAGGTTGGGATTCTAAAAGAGAAGTTTCCCCCTTTTTGTTAGTTCTTCTCTTGAATATTTTAAAAACGAACATTATACTGATGTGGAAAATTCATACCAGAAACTAGCGTCAAATGAGTGGCTTTTACTGTCGTATGTCACAGAGTTTTAAGTTCAATAATCTTAGTGGACGGGATTTAATTGTGGCTGATGTCTCGGACGTGGCGGCCTTCAAGCATGTCTGATTCGGTCGAGCGAGTAGTCACGTTACGTTTAGATTGTACGTCAGAATGTCATTTCCGGTTGTCAAAGGTGTCTCTCAATTAAAAGAAAAGTGCCCCTCCCCCCCTCCCCCCTTTTTCAACCGAACCCGTGTAAAGAAAAATGAAATAAGACTGTGACGTAGTCCCTTACTCCTGCACCATAAGACCTTATTCTCAACGTACGTAGGAATGGAGATACAATTCTACAGCACGACAAAACAGACGTGCGGAAAGATTTACAATGACCGCGGCATTCACCGGCGGACATCTCAATACTTAGTTCGTGTATATTTTACGAATTTGGTACACTTGCTCGCACTCTCGAACCAATCGTGTACGTGCACTACTTGGGGGGCTGTGTTTTTTTGTGTAAATTCTGACTGGAGTTCAAGCCTTACACTTACAAAGAAAAGCTTAAGAAACTGATTAAATGGCATGGTAGTATGATTGTAAACAATGAAGGTCGAGTGTGCGTGCTTTGATGGAGAGCTTGGGATGTGTCAGCCAAATGTTTGTTTCAACGCTTCAGACTGAAGGGGAAAAAAAAATCATTTAAACAAACCATCAACACAAAGTTTTTCCTATAAATGCTTTATACGCATTTTAAAAAAAAAAAAAAAAAAAAAGAAATATTATTCTAATGTCTCATTCGCTTTTACACCGCAGATTTATTTTAAAAAAAAAAAAAAAAAAAAAAAAAAAAGATTACGCTCTTGCGATTTTTAATCTCATTTAGCGCAGTCATCGGGAATTTTATTTCGTGAAATCTGCGTCGGGATATTTCTTTCATCTTCTCCCCTTGAAAAAAAAAATTGGGGGTAGTGGGTGGGGCTGAAAATTTGATAGAATGTGTTGTCATTAGCAACAAGTCTATGTACCAAGTGGATGGGAAATGGGTCAATTAGCCGTCCGAAGATTTTGCCAGCCAACGATTTGAAAAAGCAACAACCGGGAAGTTAATATAAAGGATTTAAAAAGGATGTCATCTGATGGAAAAAGAGCTCACGGTCTCTTTCATGTAAGTTTCTTTCAAACGAGGCGCACACATTAATTGAACAAAATATTTGTTTTAATGAACGAGAGGAGAATTCAAACGTAAACAACCCTAACAGAGGATGTTGGGGGGGGGGGCGATCCATCGGCTTTGAGGAGGGTGGAGGGAGAGGATTTTTTCCTATATATAGAAGTGCGGCACTTTCGGCCAACTGCAGACTATTTTTTTGCTGGGGGTATCAAAATCTTTTCCCGCCACTGGTAAGCGGCCTCTTAGACGAGTGATAAATACATATGTCTTGACATGTAGCAGACCCAGCATCTTTAAATATTTATGCTATGGGTCTAACCACACGCACCACACACACACACAGAACCCCCCACCACACACACACCACACAGCTGGTCCCTTACCTTTGCCGCATCGATGCCCTTAGTGATGGCCCAGGTGGACACGATGTAGTCCATGACCCGCTCGCTGAGAGACTTCGGGACGTCGTGCAGCTTCATGAACTCTCGGACACTGTTCAGCATGTCGTGGTAGCGGGCGAAACTGGAGTAGAACTGCTGGAAGATGGTCGTCACGTTACTGAATATGGTGGCGTACAGCAGGGCTGGGGGGAGAAAAGAAATAAGGAATAGCGTTGAAGAGGGTTCTCACATTACTGAATATAGGGGCACACAGAAGGGCTGGGAAGGGAAGGAATATAAACAGTGTTGAAGATGGTTCTAACATTACTGAATATAGTGGCGCACAGCATGGCGGGGGAGGAATGGAGCAATGAATGGCTTTGAAGATGGTTCTCACATGACTAAATATACAGCGTATATTAGTGCTACGTAGGGAAGGAATAAGGGTAAATATTAAGGACGTCTGCCACTATTTTATCGAATTTCACGAATGTATCCCTCAATCGATCCCTATGCCTAACCTGAATCCTAACTCGATCCCTATGCCTAACCTGAACCCTAACTCGATCCCTATGCCTAATCTGAACCCTAACTCGATCCCTATGCCTAACCTGAACCCTAACTCGATCCCTATGCCTAACCTGAACCCTAACTCGATCCCTATGCCTAATCTGAACCCTAAATTGATCCATATGCCTAACCTGAACCCTAAATCGATCCTATGCCAAACCTGAACCCTAAATCGATCCCTATGCCTAACCTGAACCCTAAATCGATCCTATGCCGAACCTGAACCCTAAATCGATCCTATGCCAAACCTGAACCCTAAATCGATCCCTATGCCTAACCTGAAACCTAAATTGATCCCTCAACCTAACCTAAACCCTTATTCACTGCAACTATAATAAAGACACAAAAGACGCCGTGGCAGCCGTCCTTAATATTAGACGGAATAAGAATAGCTTGTGAATTTTATGGCTCATGAAATTTATCATGCAGCGGATAGTTCCAATCATCTGAAGTTCTAATGACCACAGCATTTCCATGCATACAAAAGTATATGTTTTTTGGTTCTCTTTGGAAGATAATTTTATTTGAATTTTGGGGCAAGGGCGTCATTTCAGGTTTTTTCAGGGGAGGTGCGGGTGCGAAGCAAAATCAAAACTTGGTCGGCTTTTTAAATTGTAAATTACCGGAGGTGCCACAGAGCATAGCCATTGAAATAAACCTCCAAATTCTGGGGAGGGGGGGGGGCAAATGCCCCACCCTGCCCTACCCCTAATGAAGTCCATGTTTTGGGGCATAATGAGAAGCGTAATCGTTCAAACTTTGATTACAAGAAACTATTTTGTTCGCTGCATGCATTATAACTTAAGTCCTTCTAAAAACATGAACCTTTGATACAAAACATCGTAACAAATCAAATTATTCAATTCTTCTCGTAGATTTTTCTTTCTTTTTTTTCTTTTAACATCCGCTCTTCATCAACAACGAAATCATGAGACAAGTTGGTGGTATTCAGACTTTAAAGTGGACATTTTCTTCTTGCACACACCTTAAAAGGACTTTCGTTGGTTTTAAAACTTTTCAGCATGACACGGTCATAAAAAAAAATGGGGATCTACAAATGGGTATACACATGGGTGTACACATGGTTATACAAATGGGTATACACATGGGTGTACACATGGTTATACAAATGGGTATACAAATGGGTATGTAATTTGGTGTTACAAATGGGTACACAAAATGGGTATGCACTTGGTTATACAAATGAGTATACAAATGGGTATGCAATTTGGTTATACAAATGGGTACACAAAATGGGTATGCAATTGGTTATACAAATGAGTATACAAATGGGTATGCAAAATAATATGTTAGAGGAAGAGTAAGACGCATTTATCCCCCCAGCCCCATGCCCCCCCCCCCCCCCCCCCCCCCCCCCC
>CAXITT010000069.1:979724-1040769 GCA_964033795.1 Lymnaea stagnalis
CCCCCCCCCCCCCGAAAGCTGGAGGCGCGTGGGCAAGGCTATCACGTGACCTTTGGACGCTTTCCCGGTTTGCGCCATCTTATTTAAAAGTGGATGACACTTGTTTTCTGCCTCCCACAATTTTCGGATCTCATCTGTCCAATTTTTGGATTAGACTTTACGGGAGAGGGTGGGTGTGGGGGGGGGGAGTCGGAGGCTAATGGGAAGGGTGAGGATGCCTTATGGCCCACACGCCTGATCCATCCAATTTAAAGATCCATTGTCTCTTTCTCAATAAGGAATTACAAATTCAACGTAAATTAATTCGATTAGCTTCTGGCTCGCCATTGTGCACACCTCATGATTTGCATAATTCTTCTGAGATATATAAACGTTATTATCTAAACTATACCAGTAAGCGTAGCGATATGTAAAATTGTCACACTTCTTTTTCCGCCCACGGATGCTACTTCTAAGCTAAGTCCCATTTCTTATTTTTTATACCGTTTTTTTTTCTGTTGTTTTGTTCGCCGACGAAGGCTTTCTGCCGACACGTTCGCTGTTTTGTTTAACATTGTGCTTACCTGATTGCAGTCTCTCCCCTTATTACCCCTTTTTAAGTTGGACATCCGGTATTTTATATTTTTTTACGAACGATGCCCACTAAACAAGGCCATAGACGAGAAGTTGAACCAAATATCAAAATAATGCAGCCAAGTGATAGAGACACTCTTATCTTTTAATAACATGTTGATTATGGTGTTAACTAAACCATGGTGATATCTCCTTACTGATTTATTTTATTTATTTATTTATGCATTTTTATATAGCGCTTACCTTAAAGCTCTAAGCGCTTTACAATTATTAAAAAAACATGTAAACTAACTACAATAAAAATGAGACATTAGGATAGTAACTACTGTGATTTCATCATAGGTTGGATTCGTTTTATTTTAAAGGTTTTATTTTGCGTACTGTATTAGGAACAAATACCTTGTGAATAAAAGTTGCAAAATATAGATGAGAGACATTCTGAAGATCCACGCATGTCAACATTTAAGGAAAAGGTCGATGCATAAACATTAAGTTCGGGTTTTATTTACTGTGTAATAACTTTGATACTTGGCTAATCCAACATTCATTCGATTTATTTCCTTAATAAAATGGCAATATAATTGATCTTTGTTAATCATATTTAAAAAAAAAAAATTGAATTATTGTTTTCAGAAAGAAAAATCAATCAAGTATATGTCACCCCCTCCCCCACCCCAGTGAAGCATGTGTATATTAGCTAGTAAGAAAAATAAAATCACAAGAAAAATTTTGAGAAAAAAATAATAAAAATAACAATAAAAATATTTGGGTGGGGATGATAGGTTAATCGTTAACTTGAACGTCATTCAAACTGACGCGTCTTCCGTTAGAGTGGGGTTGGGGGGGGGTCACTCTACAACATTGCCGGGGGGAGGTCATTCTACAGCAATGAGGGGGGTCATTCTACAGTATCGTGGAGAGGGGGGTCACTCTACAACATTTCGGGAGGTTGGTCATTCTATAACATTGCGGGGGGGGGGCATTGTACAGCAATGAGGGGAGGGGGTCATTCTACAGCATTGTGAGGTGGGGGTCATTCTGCAGCATAGCCGGGGGGGGGTCATTCTACAGCGTTGCGGAGGGGGTCATTCTACAGTTTTGCGGGGAAGGGGGTCCCTTCTAAAGCTTTGCGGAGGGGGATCATTCTACAGCATTGCACAGGGGGATCATTCTACAGCATTGCACAGGGGGATCATTCTACAGCATTGCACAGGGGGACCATTCTACAGCATTGCACAGGGGGATCATTCTACAGCATTGCACAGGGGGATCATTCTACAGCATTGTGGGGAATGTAACGAGATCGATGAATCTTTGGCATTTTGTTTTGTTTCCTTTCTTTTTCCCCCATTTAAAGGAAAGCACAATTATTCCATTTTTTTTGTTTGAAGGACAGGAAAACAATTAAATGAAACATTGGAGCGTATTGTGACCTAATGGGAGACCATGCACGCACGCGAGATATAATTTCAATCTGTGTTGGCCCTAGAATGATTTTTAAAAAAAAATTAGTGTTAAGTGAGGTCAATATTTTGTTTCGTCGAATTAAAAGAATGCTTTTAAAAAAAAAAAATATTGATTTCAGTTTGACAAATAGACAATTTGGCCATGAAGGAAAACGAATTCGCGGAATTATCCTACCAACTGTTGTTTTAAAAAGAACAAAAGTTTAATGATTGGATCTTCATCACAGAAATGGCGCTGCATTTCTTCGCTTACATACCAACCAGCAGCATTGCTATTGTTTCAGTTCACACAAACACATGAAGCATCTACGCACGTACATATTTGTATTTCGTTTTATATAATATTCTGACGGGGCTACATATTTGTAGAACTGTAAGCCTTGATATTGTATATTATCGGTTTTTATTTTGGGAAATTAAAATAAGTATATTATTCCCTATACTTCTCTGTCACATTGAGTGCACACAAGTTATTTGAACTCTCTCCCCCCAACCCCCACCCCCCCCGGTCCCCCCGCAAAAAAAAATAAATAAAAACAATTATAAAATAATAAAGGCTTGAGTTTTTATTATTTAAAAATTTGTTTTTATTTGAGTTATGAAAGACAATTTAATGCAACATTTCTAAGGATGTTTAATTTAGAATTGAGCCGTGTTCAATCATCTTTTTAATGACATTTTGATCAATCATCTTTTTTAATATGATTTCAAAACGTTGTTTTTTCTTAAATTATAAAGAAATTTAAACAAGGGGCATCCATCAACTGGCGCGTTCTCTATTAATGTTGTTTTAGTTTTAAGTTTATGATTCAACGTACTTCTAAGATTGCTTTATCGTACTTTTCAGCAAGGTTTCTTTCAGCTACATCTCTGTAGGGGTACTGCCCCCCCCCTCCCGGGGGAAAGCCAAGTGACCCACGGAGCAAAAATATGTCCAACAATAAATCAACTGGAACTGCTGGCACTGCCCCCCCCCCTTTTTCCGAAAAATCTGAAATGCCCATTTTCCCAAAAAATAGGAATACCCCCCCCCCCCCCGGAAAAAGTTCTGAAATAATCACTGCTCTTCAGACTAGAGGCCGATTGAATTTCAGTTTCGTTGCCGGATGTTTCCATAGGATCATTTTCGACGCAGTTTCGACCGAAACAGAAGAAGCTAACTTTCGGTTGATTTAACGGTTTCGGCAGGAGTCAGACTGTCACTCAAAGTCTATCCGTCTGTCGGTCGGCAATCCGATATTCCTTATTGCTCGACGACTTGCCGAAAATAAAATAAAACACCTAAGGGTTTGGTAATATTTCTATTATTATTTTCTGTTCATTTTTTGTTTTGTTTTTTGGTCTCCACCGCCGACCAGCTGACAAGTGAGCAGTTGTTTAGAGCAGCAGGACAGCTGCTGTATGCCGACCAGCTGACAAGTGAGCAATTGTTTAGAGCAGCAGGACAGCTGCTGTATGCCGACCAGCTGACAAGTGAGCAGTTGTTTAGAGCAGCAGGACAGCTGCTGTATGCCGATCAGCTGACAAGTGAGCAGTTGTTTAGAGCAGCAGGACAGCTGCTGTATGCCGACCAGCTGACAAGTGAGCAGTTGTTTAGAGCAGCAGGACGGCTGTATGCCGACCAGCGGGACAAGTGAGCAGTTGTTTAGAGCAGCAGGACGGCTGTATGCCGACCGAAGCGGCAACCGGTAACGCGGAGGTTTTGTCTCTGAACTCCAACATACGTTTGTTTGACTTCAATAACCAACTACTAACCAATAGATGACGATGACACTGTCATTTGACGACTCTTACTTCAAGTGTAGGTAAGTAATGATCATTTCTGTATTACGGATTACCTTCTAATTATCAGAGTATTGTTAATCATTTTTTTCCATGACAAAGGTATTAAATCTTGTGCTGCGTTACTAATATTTCGGCTTCGACGACGGCCGAATGTCTCGTTAAGCTTTTAATTTCGGCAAAAAGACTTTAAAAAAAAAAATTTGGTTTAGTTTTGGTTTATAACAAAAAGACCAAGATCCGGCGCATACAAACTTACCCCCAGTGATCATCATGAAGACACAAAACAGCTTCTCAGACTGGGTGTTGGCCGCCACGTTGCCAAACCCCACGCCGGTCATACAGGACAAGGTGAAGTAGAGGGCTGTCAGATACCTCATCTCTTTGCTGGGCCCCCCTAGCAGATCGTCATTGTTGGTGCTGTTGGCTGCACGGAATGCTTCCTGTGGATTCGGTAGACGTTGACAGTTCAACAAAAGAAGAAGATGTCAAGAGGAACAGAACTACGTCAGTGGGATCAAATCTACACACACAAAAAATAAATCTACACACAAAATGAAAGTAGGCGAAGTGCTGGACTCAAACCTGGGTCCTTTTGAAAGTTAAATAACAAGATGAATCGTTATAACAGAAAATGGTGAGGTTAAATGCAAATAATTTAATAATTCAATGAAATTATTATAACAAAAGTGTTTTAATGAATCATAAACGTATCTGGATATTAGAATAACTATTGTACTTAAAATGTGTCTTATCTATAAGAGCACTACGGTTTCATTTGAAGGATTGGCGATAGGGAGAGGACCATGGTGTTAATTTAATTAATTCAGATTGATGTTCTCTTTCACCATCTGTACACATTCGCTCCATCAAGTCCACGCCTACCTTCGTGACTTTGGCAAGATCTGGCAGCCAGCCGTATCCCACGTCGCTGACCAGGTCAGCCCAGCCGATGTTGTACCAGATGCACGCGAACCAATGGGCGAACAGGATGAACACGAGTATCAGAAGGACCAGCATGGCCGCCCCGTACTCCAGGTAGTGGTCAAGCTTGCGTACGACCCGGCCGAGTCTGAGAAGTCGAACGACTTTCAAGGCACTAAACAGTGTGCTGATGCCCTGTAAGCGAGTGTTTGGGGAATAATAATTATTTATGACGGGCGGGATTTCATGAATACATAATTGTCAACTGAGCTTCCCCTAGGGTAAAAATCAAATATTTAAGGGAGGGTCTCTTACAGCCCGCTTCTGTCACTTTGGTGATGTCGCCTCTGTCATCCTTTGGCTTTATGTAAAAGGGTGGGGGGGGGGGTAGTTTTAGTGAAGCTTGGAGAAAGTTTTGTTTTTTTAAAGGTGTGATTTTAAAAAAAAGGGTAAAAATTATGAAAGTGTTAAATATAGAAAGTATGCGTCTGTGTTAAATAGAGATATCGGGATGATAAGTTTTTACTACATCATTTACTGTGAAGACAGTAAAAAAAACCCCAAAAATGTGTTACGTACGTTGTCTACATATTGGAATGCGTTGAAGACGTCATAGGGCAGGCACGAGAGCAGGTCTATGACGAACCAGCTCTTGAGGTAGTTCATGCGGATGACCCTGGGGTCGGAGATGACCTCTCCGCTCGGACCGACGAACGTCGTGTGAAAGTTGAGGACGATATCCACAAAGAAGACGACGTCCACCATGCTGTCGATGACCAGAAGTGGGAGCTGATCCATCGTCTTCACCTGCAGAAAGCGGTCATAGCTATTTGATTGTGGTTAAATTTGTTGCTCGGAGTATTTAGTTTAAGTAGGTGGGGTATGTATCGCAATTTTGCGCCCACGACCACCGATAAAATTATTTATTTGGCCCATTAATTCTAAACATATAACTGAATTTTTGTTGTTGTTTATGGAGCATCTTTATATTAAAATGTGGGTCCTTCGTCATTATTTTATTTGTTACCCACTTCAGTGGATATAAAACACTAGAAAATATGACCCGGTGTTACCGGGATAATGATGGGAAGCATTTTGCGATACTTTTTAACCTGTGAAGTCCCACCATCTAACAATCAAATTTTCATGTAAATAGCTGAATCGGGTTTTGATATTTTTTATCCTAAAAAAGACAATATGCCACGTTCTTGAAATGTATATGAATAATGTCTATTATTTATTTATTTATTTATTTAGGCATTTTTATATAGCGCTTACCTTAAAGCTCTAAGCGCTTAACAATTATTAAAAACATGTAAACTAACTAAAATAAAAATGAGACATTAGGAAAGTAACTACTATACTATAGAAACAATTAAAATGGCTATAAAACGAGGACACTTTGGATGGAGCTTATCATTATATAAGAGCGCTATTATTGTTTTTTTTTTTTTAAAGAAAGATTCCCGCATTACCTGGCCACATTAGACTCTTCTTATAATGAGTTGTGGTTCAGCCTAAGAATAAAGACCAAACCAGACAACAACAGTTTGGATGTCTAGCCTCTTTTTCATAGTAAACGGGAAATAGGAACACTTTAATGCAGTGGTTCTCAACCTTTCTAGTGCCGCGACCCTTAATACTGTTAAGACCCCCAAGCCACACAATTATTTTCGTTGCTACTTCATAGCTGTAAGGATATATGTTTTCAGATGGTCTTAGGCGACCCCTGGAAAAGGGTCCCTCGACCCCCAAAGGGGTCGCGACCCACAGGTTGAGAACAGCTGCTTTAACGGAACCTCTGATTAATATAATTTCAGAAGTTCTGCGATGAAGATTAGGAGTAGCAGCGTGTAGCGCACCTTGAAGGCAGCGTTGTAAGGAACCATGATGGCCGTGTAGAAGGTTAGCACGAGTATCACCCAATCCCAGATGGTCTTGAACAGACAGTAGTGGAGGATGATGTGCGGCGGTGTCTTGGGGGCTTCTAGTCTGTACTGGGGTAAGACGTCTGTGCTGAGGTTCATCATCTGGTGAAATTGGGTAAAGGGGGGGGGGGGGGTGGGGGGGGGTCAGGGGGGAAAGGTCAAATCAAGGGATGTTAAAAGACATCGTTTTAATGATTCTGAGTGGTCAGTTAAAGTCATGTGGCTTTAAAAAAAAAAAAAGCTAGAAGTCAATAAAAGCAAAAATAAAGTATGACTTTAGTGTTTGTTTTGAGGCGTCAGCTTAACGGCACCACTACACGTTGTATGTTACAAGGCCCCCCCCCCCAGTCAAAACTTGTTGATAAGAAATGAAATCTGTTGCTTTTTTTAATTATTTTTTTTTATAAAGGTATTTCTATCCTAAATCCTTCTTCTTCTTCTATATCTTAAGGGCCCACGATCAATTTATTGATCATTTCGGCTCCTAATGAAAAGGGAATATCATTAAATCTCATTGCAGCCCTCTCTTTCTCTTTTTACTCTCGTCACTAAGTGTCTTTTTTTGGGAAATGAAGATGAAAGAGAGGCATCCAGTAGAAATTGATTTTGAGTTGGTACCTTTGAAAGTCTTCTCTAACTTAATAAGTATTTTAAAAAAACCAGCTACAATGAAGTGCAACACCTCTGCCACCCATCACTCTTTCTCAAAACCCGCCCCTGGCCTTGGTTGTAAGTTTATCTTATGTCAGCAAATAACAAAGTTTACAGCAACCACCGCCCCCCCCCCCCCGCCCCTCTCGGAAACTAAAAGTTCTCCACAGAAAGAAGAGAGACTTCCTTCAATTATTCATCGCCACAAGACGAGCTCCATTGGACAAACTTACATTAGCGAGGTGGGAAGGCCTGGAGCTGTCAAACTTGGTGCTGGGCTGGTGTGATGAAAACTGGAGAAGCGTGGACCGGTTCCTTGTCACTGACCGGGCGAGTCTGGCGAACTTGCTCAGGCCTGGAGAGGTCAAATGATTATTGCATGGTGTATTCAATGATTTGAAGGTACAGGCACTCAAAAAGGTAAATAAAGCCATGATGTACGCGTGAACCATGCTATGCATGTTAAACTATGCTATATGTGTTAAAATATGGTATGTGTGTTGAATTATGGTATGTGTGTTAAGCCATAATAAATATTTAAAACAATAACAATTTCAGATCTTTGCGACATTATTTGTAATTGAAATGAATGGGGCAAAAAACAGGTCAAAGTAAAACAAGCGGTATGAAAAGTATAAAGAAGACTTCAATTATACCACCACGAAGTATTTTACATAATAGTATATGCCATTTAAAAAAAATGTAAATGTTACTAAAGATGTTATAGAGTCTACTTGGGAATTATGACGTTCTATGACCATTAAGTTAAAACATGTCCTGGTACCTTTCCCGGCCTCGTCGTCTATTGGCTGCTTCAAGGCCGTGATGTCTTTGAGTGTGCACATGAACAGCACGACCTGGTCCTTCTCGTTTTTGATAGGAGCAACATGGAGCAGTAGCCATAATGGTGTTCCTTAAATAAAAAATAAAAAAATAAATTTAAAAAAAAAAATTAAATTGGGTTAACGGGATTTAGCGTTGTGTCAAGTGTTAAAAACCATGTGATACAGATATATTGATGCGCAACTGACTGGTCCTGGGATGGTTTTCTCACTTCTGATTACCCAGTGGAGATATCACACGTTAGAGCAAGTTCTACATTATTTGATTAACTCGCCACGTGACGCCTTTTCTCATTCACTGGAGCCTCTATAATAGAACTTTAAAATTATTTGACAAGTTAAGTCTAGCTTACATGACAAGTGTAGTCTAGCTCAAATTAAACTTTGCAAGATAATTCACTCGTTTAAAAAAAAAAAATCCTGAACAAGGCTGAAAACTTAGTTAACGCCTCATTTTTCTATAATATATGCCGGCATTTAAACAATAGTCCTAGAACCAACGCTACACTACGTAACCGACCGAAAGTGATTTTCTGATTTCGGCCGAAACAGAAACTAGGGCGAAAGTTAAACATGAATATCGGCCGAAACCGAAGCCGAAACCAAAAGCTTAACAAGACTTTCGACCGAAAGCGGAGCCAACGCCGAAACTGAAAGATGTAGATATTTTTAAATGAGATCGTGCATTTTTGCTAAATTCATCGAAAATTATGAGGGAAAGTATCAATATTTAGATATTTTTTTTAAAATAAACAATAATATCATCGTGAACATTAATAAATAAATCTAATGCAGGGTTCTCAAACTCGCGGATCGCGGGCCATTACCATTCCCTAGGATTATTCAATATTATTCACCTTTGCCTATAAAAACATTGATGAGCATGATAATGATACATCAAAATGAATATCACAAATGAAGGAATTGGATAAACATAGGGTTACATTTTTTGTTGTTGAAAATATTAAAACAAAAATAATGATTATGACCATTCCATTATTTTTGTGCCACAAACTTTTTACATTTGCCAAACCTAATTGAAATTTAAATTTTTGGAAATATAGGACAAGAAGGTAATCATACAGCTGTCAGCAGCTTCGCAGAGTATTATTCATATAACATACGATGACAGCAAGACGTCGAGCAATAATGAATATCCTATTGCCGGCCGAAACCGAAACTAGGCTGAAAGTGATCAAATGGCAACCGAAGCCGAAATACCCTACACCCTATCGGCTGGCCTTTAAACAATAGTCTTACAGACAGTCCCTAACCCTACATGTCAGTCTTTAAACAATAGTCCCACACACAGTCCTACATCCTACCTGCCAGCCTTTAAACAATAGGTCTACAAACATTCCTACACCCTTTCTGTCCTATCAGCTCTTAAAAAAAATAGGCCTACATAAAGTCCTACAGAAAGCCCTACAGACAGTCCTACAACATACCCGTGGCCCTTTATTGATTAATAACATTGTCGTCTCCAAAAAAAGTCCAAACTTCTTACCCGAGTTCAACCGTCACGCAAGACACTCGCGGCTTGACAGTTTTTTGGTTTGTTTTGTCGTTCAGTTCTATTAATATAAAACATGTCAAATAGTGGGAAGGACGGTTGTGAAAGGGAAGCGGGACAAACCCGAGGCGAAATATATATATATATATATAAGAGATATTTAAAGAAGTCATAAAAATTACAAACAAATATAGACACCGTCTCGAAAAGGAAGGACAACTCACTATTTTTCTTGTACAGCAGTATTTCCACCTGTTCCGGCTGAAGCTTCTCGAAGCACGCCTCCACCTTCTTGACCGTGTCCTTGTCCGTGAGGTCGCCGTACATGAAGCTGCACGTGCTGGACTTCTGCATGACCTCCGCGCGGTTGTAGCCCGCCAGCTTGCAGAAGCCATCGTTCATGTACACAATGGGGTAGTCGACGATGCGGGCATTGGCCAGGAGGAAACTGTTGTCTGGAAATAGATGATGTGTACTACTTAAAACAGAGGCATCCTTACAAGGCCCTGATCAGGCTTACATTTTCTTTGGCATTAAAAACGGAGTTCTTAAGAGCTGGACGGAGTGGAGTGTATAAGAGCTGGACGGAGTGGAGTGTATAAGAGCTGGGCGGAGTGGAGTGTATAAGAGCTGGACGGAGTGGAGTGTATAACAGCTGGACGGAGTGGAGTGTATAAGAGCTGGACCGAGTGGGATGCATAAGAGGTTCATCCGCTACAGTTCAGAAGCACAAACTAAAAAGTGCCAATAAATACAGGAACAATGTGGAAACTTAAAGGAATAGCGTTGTGCTGACTAGAGATGGACAAAGACTAATCTAATATTCAAAGGGCTCACAAAGGAAATCATAATTTCTCCTTTAATGTTAAGAAGCCCCTGAACTTTACATAGGATAGCAGGTACACATCATGACATAACTTTGGTCAATATTTAGATTTAGTTTTTACTTAAGATATGCAAATGGGTTTATGAAAAAGACAAAAAAACAAAAAAAACCTTAAATTTGTATGGATCTTATCTCCTCCCTTGGGGAAATATGGACGAATGCTGATGTGTAAACAGAAGGAACGTATTCATCTAGATGACATTTATAAATTACATCCAAGTGGTAAGATTTAACTTACATAAGACATTCCCCCCCCCCCTCCCCCTTTTTTTAAGTTGTAAAATTTATGGCATCCAAAAAGGTCTGAGATTATTTTAGCAAGATGGCCTGAGATTTTTTTTAGCGAGATGGTCTAAGATTAGTTTAGCAAGATGGTCTGAGGATTAGTTTAGCAACATGGCCTGAGATTAGTTTAGCAAGATGGTCTGAGATTAGTTTAACAAGATGGTATGAGGATTAGTTTAGCAACATGGTCTGAGATTTGTTTAGCAAGAGAACGGGGATAAAATTTAATTGTTTTAAGTTAGGAAAAAAAAATTAAAGTCGGTTTTACATATTAACCGAAATTGGGCACATGAAAATATCGTTGTATTCATACACACAGATAACATTTTATTGTTGTATTCATGCACACAGATAACATTTTATCGTTGTATTTATGCACACAGATAACATTTTATGGTTGTATTCATGCACACAGATAACATTTTATGGTTGTATTCATGCACACAGATAACATTTTATGGTTGTATTCTTGCACACAGATAACATTTTATCGTTGTATTCATGCACACAGATAACATTTTATCGTTGTATTTATGCAAACAGATACCATTTTATCATTGTCTTCATGCACACAACATAACATTTTGCACGGTAATATTTAGGGCACGCTGCTAGTGAGATGAGCTGAATACCGTGTAGCTCAGCAGTCACGCCAGCTACGTTGACCTTCTACCTGGGCACGCAATCGAACCGAGAAGGATTTGAGGGGATGGGATGAAGCACTCCCACGGAGTTATGGATGTTACGATCGATAAACTTGGACCATCATCATAAAATTAAGTTCTAAAACGTTTACTCAAATACCCCTGCTACCGCTCTCATGGGCATGACGAATAAATCCTAGTATGACCCGGCCCGTTGGGGTAAGTGCCGTTACAAGGTACCGGCAACTCGGGCAGGGGGGGCGCCATCATCTGTCTCCAAGAATAGGAAAAAAAAAAAGAAATGGATGTCGGCGCCATGGAAGAAAAATAGAAAGTGCAATAAAACAAATGGATCTAAAGGATGGAGTATAGAAAAAAAAGTCATTATTTGGGCTAATTGTTCAAAGTTCAGCTATAAAAACACAATATTTAAGTTCACTGTTGGTGACAAAAAACAACAACAAAAAATGAGGTAATAAACTCATTACCTAACCTTTATTTTTTTTCCTTGGACATTTTTTTAATGATAATACTTATCAAGTTAGCCAACGTTAAGCTTGCCCGGGGCGCCAGAAACCGTAGGGCCGGCCCCGCGTTGGGGGTTGGGGTGGACTAGACCAAACGTTAGCGAAATGAAATTGTTTATGTCATTAAGATTAAACCATATGAGTAAAACCGAGTGCATTCAAAATTACTTCACAATGAATTTGACCCATGGGGTCAATCACTTTCTTCAAATGATTTATTACCCGCTTCAGGTAGAGTTGTGCATAATCATTATTTTTGAAAATTATTTTTTAGGTATGTGAACAAACACAACGCAACGTCAAATAACGTTTCCTGTAAAATACGGATTCTGTATAAATGTGCGTTTAAATGAGATTGAAAAAAAAGTGAAATTTGCCCATTAAATAAGTCCTATATAAATAAATTCAATGATACATTGGTCAAACTTAAGCTTGATTTTGAAGCGTTATTTAAAAAAAAAAATAAAGTCTTCAAATATATATTTTGAGCAGAACGTAAATAGTAAAGTGGAACATCTGGCAGGAGGCACCGAAGTGACAATCAATAAGAAACTATACATTATTTCAAATAGTTGGGTATTTTTGTCCCATGTTAAAACAAAATGTCATTCAATCTCTTAGAAATGTGAACTTAAGAGTTAACGGAATGTCCCTGAACAGCCGGACCCACGTTCTTCATCGCCCATGCTGTCCATTCAGGACAACCAATATGTTTTTGACCACAGGTCAACTTTGACTGACCAAACATTTCTTTGTGAAAGTTTCCCGTTACTAGTTCTACATTTTTTAAACAAAAAAAAACAACAATAAAATCCGCCGTGCTCCAGTGCTTCATCTTGATCAATGAAGTCGGTTGGTTTAACAGGGTCACGTGCCAGTGATCAATCATCAATATTGACAGATGCCATTTGGCAGAAATTCTGCGTGTTGTTGGTAGAATCATAATGAGTTATAATGATTATTAAAAAAAAGGGATAATTTCGGTTATTTTCCAACGCCGCTAAATTGGGATTTCATGATTTTGTGTTGATATTTAATTGTGGAGCTTTTCTAATGATTACATTGACAGATTACCTTGACAGATTTTAGGTGCTTAATCCTATCCAATGTTTATACATGAGTAATAAACCATACTGCTTAACTATAGAGCAGACATGATGATTACCTGGATTATTATTTTTTGGGTGGGTTTGGTAGTGCGAGAAAATAATTTGTTTAATGATCCTTGTACAAATAGACATGTCTGTACACACAGTCAACGCACGGTCCAAGCAATTTCCAATGTTACAGTTCATAAACGGGTGTTGCTGCATTTAATTGTGGAGCAACAACTGAATCCGGGCTAACAGTTAACCCGTATTTAAAAAAACACGAATTGAACGATGAGATCGGATGAAGACACACACACAAAATAACTAATAAAAGAAAATCAAGGCTGATAAAAATGTAAAAACATTAACCCGCATTTAAAGGACTTGGGGTTACGAGTCTTAGTGAAGTTACAAGTCCTAATTTAGTTACACGTCTTGGTGAAGTTTCAAGCCTTAGTGAAGTTACAAGTCCTAATTTAGTTACACGTCTTGGTGAAGTTTCAAGCCTTAGTGAAGTTACAAGTCTTAGTGAAGTTACAAGTCTTAGTGAAGTCACAAGTCCTAGTGAAACTTCTTAAACAATAACAATCAAATTTATGGACAGAAAAATTGTGTGTGGTGAGAGGGAAACAAACAAAGCATGTATAATTTATCTATTTCAGTTTACGAGGGTTTCAACATTAATGGTATAGATAATCTGTTATATGTCAGTGGCGGTGTTAAAGAACTTATAGAAATAGTAAATGCTGTTTTCTTGGGCTCAGTCATAGCCATCTTCGGAATAGTTGCCAACTCTATCAACATCGCCGTCTTCTTTCGCCAGGGACTCAATACAACGATAAACATCAGCTTCACCATGCTGGCCGTGTCGGATCTGTGCAGCCTGGTCACATACCTCATGTATGGCGTCTGTACGAATCCGTTGGTCGTCAACTCCGGGGCGCCGGTCGTGTTCTCCGAGGTGAAACACCTGACATCCGCGTTCCCACACGCGTGTTTCAGCCGTGTCACCGCCTGGATCACTGCCTACATCACGGCCGAGAGATGTGCTTGTATCGCCTACCCGTTAAAAGTCAAGAGAATGATCACATCGCGTCGTGCATGTGTAATCTTGGTGGCCATCTACGCGGTGATGATGCTGTCGCTGACACCGGAATATGCAACCGTTTACGTCACATGGAAGTTTTACCCACAGCTGAACAGGACTCTTCTTGGGCTCGCCTTCGGACCAGACAGGTACAAGTTCCAAGGACTGAGTCTCCTTCTGTATGCCATCTACATGCTGGTATCTTTTGTTGCCATTGTTGTCTTCACGGCGATCCTTTTACTGGAGTTCAACAGAAAGGCAAGGTGGAGAGTCAAGGCTGCTTCGGGGAGACATCAATCAGAGAGCATGGCGCCACGTGACAAGAAGACAGTGAAATGGTCATCGTCATATCCGGGTTTTTCACGGCAAGTGTCATGCCAACGGTCATCTTGTTATCTGTCGGGTTGACTGTCCCTGGTTTTGATATCGTCGGAGAGTATTCCAACCTTTTTTTCGTCTGCTTTTCCTTTTCATTCGTGCTTGATGCGCTGAATTCGAGTGTTCACTTAGTTCTATATTACAGGATGAGTTCCAAGTACAGGGAGACTTTTCATGAGATTTTTAAAAAATCTTGTCAAATTTTTTACAAAGAAAACATTTTAAATTCAAATGAAGTAGGAAATATAGACGTTTAGTTACTGTTCGAAACAAAAAACAAAACTTTAATATGTTATGAAATCCTAAATAATAAAGAGAGTACCACACTCATTCCAGCTTTCATGAAATACTTAATGGTCTAATCTAAATAATGATGCCAGTAGCTAATTGCATTGATTCCTTTAGTCCAGGTGCGCCGGCTGGTGACAGAAGAGATAACGCCAAGGAACAATACGTCTTACCATCAGCCTGAGTCTGGTGGGGATATTTCCACTGGGTGTCTTTTGCGTGTCGCAAAATTTGTCTGGTTTGTCTGCATTAGGTCTCTTTTAGTAATCTGTCGTTTCCGTTTACTTGGGGCCGTGCTGGGCATTTGGCTTGGTGGGTTTCTAGAGACACGGCTAAGGCGACTTTAATGATGTGTGTTACAGTTTCAGCAAAGTCCCTTTCATTTTAACATCTTAGATTTTTTATTGAACTTTATCTTGGGGTAGAATACTTTATGGATTCTTTAAAGACATTTCGTCTGGAAGACTCTCTCTTTTGGTTCTGTTTAGCATTTGATCTTACATCATTCTTTTCCTTAGAGAACTCAAAAGATATTTATTTTTTAATATTACGGTCTTGTTGTAGATGCCCATGGTTGCTAACTCTGTTGCTGTTTGACCTTCGCATATGAATATGACCAAATGTTTAATATTTGACGCTGAGTGCGCAGGCATCTTGTGAGCCCAATTTGTGCCTAGAAGGCTCGCCCTGCTGGTGTCTTGTGTGTCCAATTTTTGCCTAGAAGGCCTTCCCCCCAGGTGTCTTATGAGTCCAATTGTTGCCTAGAAGGCTTGCCCGCAAGTCGGATGCAATTATTTTGGGGACCTATAGGCATTGGAGAACTAATACTCTTCCTTGCTCTGCGCTTTCTTTGGGAGCGAGCGGTACGTTTAATCTCCAAGGAGTGTGATCCAACAGTTAATCCGCCTGTACAGCTTGTGCGATCCAAAGCAGATATCTTCTATGACCATAGGTCAAGGGTCATTTATTTGAGCCTAAATCCTTGATTTTCTGCATACAAATTGAGTGTTTCCATTGGCAAGTGCACCGTGCATTAGTTGTCTATACAGTGTGGTGTCTCTAGTCTGTTGTCTATGCAGAATGTTTTCTTTACAGAATGTTGTCTTTACAGAATGTTGTCTTTACAGAATTTTGTCTGTACAGAATGTTGCCTACACAGTCTTTTGTCTATACAGTCTTATGTTTACACAGTCTTTTATCTATACAGTATGCTGTCTATACAGTCTTTCTGTTGTCTAAATAATCGACCTCGCAATGGATCCCGTTGTCCCAAACTTTCTTTGCTGATCCAAGCGTTGATTTTCTTGTAACAATCCCCTTTTAAAGTGGCCTCGGTTGTATCTTTAAATTGATCGTGACCACGAATCAGGCCCTTTCTTTTCTCATATAGCCCGACTTACTGGAGTTATTTTAAGGCCTGTGGTATTTACTACCAGTCTGTTTGTCCTTTCCTTGGCATCTTGGTATAACCTGCCTTTAGCGATCATGTGTCACCAGGGTAGTCGAAGTACTCCGTCACTGAGTACAGCGTGCAATTTTTTTTTGCCAAGATTCTTTTTTCAATTTGTTACCTTAAAAATTGGTGAGAATCAAGCATGAGATTATAGTTTGTGTTTATCATGTCAGCTAAACACTGTGTGTGTCGATGGACACTATTGGGTATTGTCTGTTTCAATCAATGCTTTCTCATATCGGAAGATGTACCCTCGACCCTTCAAAATGTCAGAGAGTGTCAGACACGCAAAGTAACAGCAATCATTGCTAACAGCATTGAGAAGGTCGCCTCACTATCATCAAGTTTAGCCGGATATTTGCTTTTCGTTTGTGCTTTGTATTTCTAATTTTACTATGTTTTGTTGATACAAAGTGCCTGGTTAAACAACGTGGGCTTGAGATACATTTAAATTAAAATTTAGTACAAAGTCGATGAAAGTTTAAACTTACCTCTGTTTCAATAATTATAATATTTCCTTCTGTAACTTTTTTAAGAATGAGATTAAATCCCCCCCCCCCCCCACCCCCCCCAAAAAAATGCCCGTACTAAATGTCACAAACAAAAAAAAAAAAAAAAATGTTGATACAAAGTGCCTGGTTAAACAACGTGGGCTTGAGATACATTTAAATTAAAATTTAGTACAAAGTCGATGAAAGTTTAAACTTACCTATGTTTCAATAATTATAATATTTCCTTCTGTAACTTTTTTAAGAATGAGATTAAATCCCCCCCCCCACACACACACTACAGAGAAATGTCCGTATTAAATGTTACAAACAAAACAAAGACAAATCTGATTGCCAAAAGATTAAAACCGTAAACTGAGCAAATACCAGGTGATAACCAACGTGGACTCAGACAAACAATATCGACGACGCATCAGATTTTTACCAGCAGATGCCTATTACAGAAATGCTACAAATATAATATCCCAGTACATTAACTCTATGTGGACTGTAAAATGACCTAAGACAGCCTCAAACGAAAATATCTTTATGAGACTCTGCAGGAGTATGGAATGCACAACATACTGACAAGATTGATACATGTAATATTAAACAATTCAAACATCAAAATCAGGTTCAGAGAGAAAATTAAAGGGAATTTCAGATTAGACAAGGCCTAAGACAAGGTGCCCATTGATGAAGCTATCATAAAGAAAAGATGGAGGTGGATAAGGCATACGATCCGAAAACCCACAGATAGCACCACCAGACAATGCCTAACATGGAACCGACAGGGAAAAGGAAAGAGAGGAAGGCCTAGGAATACATGGAGAAGCGAGCTAGAGGCAGACACGCAAAGTATGGGATACACCTGGAAGCAATCGGAAAGAAAAGCACAGGATTGTGATGAGGGGAAAATTCTTGTAGACGGCCTAAGCCCTAGGCGGGGTAGAAAGGCATAAGTAAGTAAGTAAGTAAGTAAGACAAGGAGACCGACCGTCTTCTATGCTATTTAACCTAACAGAGCCAGTTATAAGAAACATACATATTGACACCCGACGAACAATAACAGGATGCATTCTGAGCGAAACCAAAGACCCACAATCAATAAGCGCTTTCTACAACTAAATCCTTCAGTATCTTGAAAATGCTGATAAAACTGCGTGGTTAGGGAAAGTATTAAAGCTATATCAAGAGCCTTTATTGAATGAGAAGGCGCATCACTACAAGCAGGGCTGGAGTTAACACCCAAAAGACTTAAAGCAAGACTATGAAAAGAGAAGAACAGACGGATGAAAATATTAAAATTAGAAACCACACTTTTGTATAAGTAAATCAATTTAAATACTTAGGATCTTTATTAAATAAAATAAAATGAATTTACTAACAGAGATAAAGGAAAGAATATCGACTGGAAACAGTAGTTAGAAAATACTCAATGGAATAAACACAACCAAAAAAAAAAAAAAAAAAAAAAAAAAAATTAAAAAAAAAAAAAAAAAAAAAAATGGTGATATGACGGCAAATATTTTTAAACTCTTAGCGTATTTTCATGCGACAGCAATGAAACTGGTGACCATTGAAAATCGGACTTTTATTCGCCCCCTGTCCCTAGCCCCCCCCCCCCCCCCCCCCCCTCCCCCCCCCCACAAAAAAAAAAAAAAAAAAAAAAAAAAAAAAAAAAAAAAAAAAAAAGAAATTAAAAAAAAAAAAAAAGAAAAAAAAAACAAATGGAAAAAGAAATTAAAAAAAACTAAAAGAAAAAAAAAAAACAAAAAAAAAAAAAAAAAAAAAGCAAGCTATTTATAAAACTGTAATCAGACCAGTTGTAATGTACGCAAGTGAAACTTTGACCCTAGCAAAAAACGTCAGAAAAAATATCAAACACATGGGAGAGAAAAGTTTTCCGGAAAATATATGGCCGGGAAGGTAGGGTGTAGGACTGTCTTGTACGACTATTGTTTAAAGACCTGCCAATATTATAGAAAATGAGAAATTAAATATTTTTATTTATTTTTTTTCCCTTGGAGCCACCGGGTATTTTCTCAAAATACCCGGACCCGGTGTAAAAAAAACCCCCTGCACCTTTCTTCTTCCTTTTCTATATTTTTGAGGGAACACGATCAATGTATTGATCCTTCTGGCACCCGGTCAAGCGCTGGTTGTTAAAATAAAGGGATGAGTTGCACTAGAAAGGGAAAACAAATGGTGATATGACGGCAAATATTTTTAAACTCTTAGCGTATTTTCATGCGACAGCAATGAAACTGGTGACCATTGAAAATCGGACTTTTATTCGCCCCCTGTCCCTAGCCCCCCTCCCCCCTCCCTTTACTACCCCAAAAAATAAAATAAATAAATAAAATAAATAAATAAAAATAAATAAAATTAGATTTAATTTTAAAAAACTTTTTTAACACTGTAAGCAGAAATGATAGCCACATTGTCTGGTCAAGTTATTTGGTCGCATTATTTGGTCACATTGTCTGGTCACATTGTTGGTTACATTGTTTGTTCCCACTGTTTGTTTCCATTGTTTGGTCCCATTGTCTGGTCGTATTGTCGGGATCCATTGTCTGATCCCATTGTCTGATCCCATGGTCTGGTTCCATTGTTTGGTCACATTGTTTTGTCACATTATTTGGTCCAATGTCTGGTCACATTGTTTGGTCACACTGTTTGGTCACATTGTTTGGTGAAATTGTTTGAACTTTTGAAGAAATAAACAAAGCTTTATGATAATAAATTTCTATGAAACTTCCCTCACTTTTAAAATGGTCCAAGGATGTCTCTCGTCGCAAGCGACTAAGCATAGAAATGTGAAGTGCATGGGCGCCCGCAGAAAACTTTCTGGGGGGGGGGCAAAATAATCGATTAACTTTCCAAGGGAGGGGGGGGCAAAAAATTGTTAGTAATGTTTTTAATGTAGTTTTAATTTACTGTAGCGTATTTGTATGGTGAACGAACGGACAGGACATCAGCTTAGTTACTTTCTCTTTATTTTCTCTTTACTTTAATACATTTTTTGTCTATTTTTATCTAAAAAATTTTATCCAATCAATCCAGGGGGGGGCAAGTGCACCCCGCCCCTTGCCCCCCTCTGCGGGCGCCCATGGTGGAGTGTGTACCAAAGAACATGATACCAACGCTATGAGACAAATTATCATGCAGAAACGTGTACCAGAAATTTAACTCTCAGGTTGGAGAATGCATTCCCACACGCATGATTATTGATTAATGATTTAAGGAAAGTACAGACGAATAGAGATATGTATGCTGGAGTTACTAACAGAAGGAAAAATCTCAACTGTAAAATAATGAATAGAGCAGACAATTTGATACATTTGATAAGTTTTCCTGATTTACAATGACAGAAGGAAAAATCCCAACTGTAAAATAATGAATAGAGCACAATTTGATACATTTGATATGTTTTCCTGATTTACAATGCTAATCATTGTTATTTTGTATACTTCATATTCACACGTGTAAACTGTTATTCATTAGCTGTGGAAATAATAAAACAAATTTTTTGAAAGTTCAACATTTTATTATAACCCTTGTATTGAAATAGAATAGTAAGACATGGTATGGGGGAAGCTTGAATCGAAAGACAGGACAGTAAGATAAGAACGTTTGTCCGGTCTGCCGAGGAAGGCTCTTAGCCGAAACGTTCTTCTCTTGTTGTCCCGTCTTTTGATTCAAGCTTCCACATACCCTTGTGTTACTATTTCATTCACAAGCTTGAATGCAGAGCTTCATTTATTATCATGTATTTCAATGACCTCTTAATCTTTGTAAGAAAAAATAGATCGTTTGTGATGCGACGTTGCCGAATCGTCCCAAAATCTATTACAAAAAAAAATATTCTCAGACATTTAACGAATTTAATAACTTTAATTTTTGGTAGGCCAACATTCAGTGCAGGGTGTTAATAATTATAGTTGTAGTCTTTTTTTTTTCCCCAGGCAAACACCAAGGGAAGATAATTACTATAAATCTTTACTCACTAACGTTCCATAACTCTTAGACAACAAACCCGATCACAGAGCAGCCGTTAATCACTTTAACACGAACATGTCTTTGTGATTAAACACCTCCATACCTCGTGTCTATGAGAATTTTATAACCACATCACTTAGGTCATAATTGTGTCGAAAATTAATATATGGTAAAATCTTGAGTCTGCTACAGAATGTTATTAAATTCAAATCAGGCAATTGGATTTTGTAGTGGAGAGATGACGTCAATTAAACAGATAAGAGACCGCTCTGCTATAAAATTAGTCACGCGACCAACCTGCTTTCTTGTATTACTATGACCAACGTGGCATCATCGAACTGTGAGCGTTTAGATCAGTTCGATATCGCTCTCCTTTCAAACGACCACTTCTTTTAATATCTTCAAATATTCTTATATTCTTAATGACATACCATGGCATAACCTTATATTCTCAATGCCATGCCATGGTATAACCTTATATTCTCATTGACATACCATGGCATAACTGTACATACGTTTTACATTCCAGTTTCATGTTGTTGTTGTTTTTTTGTTTTTTTTTTTTGAAGAAGAAGAGTACATTGGCTTTAATGACATTTTTACAAAAAAATAATGCTTTATATCTTTGACAATTTTTGAAGATTTCTTCTATAATGAATACAGCAAAGAAAATATAGCTTTCGACATGATTAATTAATAACCAATAAATTAATCTAAACATAATACACGATTTACTTGAGTTTTGTGCCGAATGAAAATCATTTTTTTTTTTTTTGCAAGGACCTAAGACATTAAAGAATTTTCAATTTTTTAAAGGAATTGTTTTTAAGAAAGAAAAACATCCAATAAAAAAAAGAAACTTAGAGACCTTCGCTTGATGTTACGAAATATGTTTAAGGAATTTGTTTTAGGTTCGTGAACTTAAAAGACAGACGAGATGGCAGTAGCAAACACGTCTCTGGTAGTTAATGGACATTGTGTGGATGGAGCGACCAGTGGAAATAAATATGTAAGTGACAGAGATAGAGAAATTATTGAGGTCATCAACGAAGTAGTTTTGGGCTCAGTCATAGCCATCTTCGGAATAGTTGCCAACTCTATCAACATCGCCGTCTTCAATCGCCAGGGACTCAATACAACGATAAACATCAGCTTCACCATGCTGGCCGTGTCGGATCTGTGCAGCCTGGTCACATACCTCATGTTTAACGTCTGTACGAATCCGTTGGTCGTCAACTCCGGGGCGCCGGTCGTGTTCTCCGAGGTGAAACATCTGACATCCGCGTTCCCTCACGCGTGTTTCAGCCGTGTCACCGCCTGGATCACTGCCTACATCACGGCCGAGAGATGTGCTTGTATCGCCTACCCGTTAAAAGTCAAGAGAATGATCACACCGCGTCGTGCATGTGTAATCTTGGTGGCCATCTACGCGGTGATGATCTTGTCGCTGACACCGGAATATGCAACCGTTTACGTCACATGGAAGTTTTACCCACAGCTGAACAGAACCCTTCTTGGAACTTCAATTAGTGAGGACCGTAACAATGTTAAGAAAATAACATTTTTACTCTACTCCAGCTACACCATCAGCTCTTTCATCGCCGTTATCCTCTTCACATCAATTCTATTGGTTGCCCTCAACAGAAAGGCAAAGTGGAGGCAAGTAGCCACAACCGGGCAGTCTGAAATCATCGCGACCAGGGACAAGAAGACTGTCAAAATGGTCATTGTTTTGGCGGGAATTTTTGCAGTCACAGTGTCACCTGCTATCATATTGACAGCGGTCATGCTTTCAATACCAGGATTCGATTTCGTTGGAGAGTATTCGAATCTCTTCTTTGTGTTCTTTTCATTCAGATTTCTTTTTGACGTCATCAATTCGAGTGCACACATCTTTCTTTATTACAAGATGAGTTCAAATTACAGAGATAGTTTTCACGAGATTATGGAGAAGTTATGTTTGAGGAAGGTGATTAGCCGTAAAGTAGACACGATGGGAAATGTCGTGCAAGATAAAAATCTAATAAGAAATTGAACAACTGCTAAAAACAAAGTTTTTAAATTAAATCTCTTGCCAAATGGCATATCAAGGAATGGGGAAGGGAGCTGAACATTTGACAAAACTTGCATTCAAGTAACTCACTTTATAAGAATTCCAATTGGTGTTTCCCCACCCACATGCTCGCAACCTCACATTTTTCACGTCGTTGAACTATATTATCATTTTAATTTATTACCCGCTTTTACACCGCATATTTTTTTCACCAACTATTTCAGAATAAAAAAATACTCACCAAACACACCTATGATATTTTTAAAATAAATAATCTCGTTTAGCGCAGTTATCATTAAGTGAAATCGGTGTCATCCTATATCATTAAGTGAAATCGGTGTCATCCTATTTCTTTCATCTTCTCCGTGAAAAAAAACTGATTTTTGTGGTTTGGGATTACGGGTTGGGACTTCAAGTTTAACACAATGTGTTGTCATCGGCAACGAATCTCTATGCCTAGTTTCAGCTCGATAGGTTGACAGGGAAATGGTCAATTTGTGGTCCGAAGATTTTGCCAGCCAGCAAGTCAACCACGAACAACGACAGCAACAAAAAAAAAAAAAAAAAAAAAAAAAAAAAAAAAAAGCAAAAAAAAAAAATGCCTAGTTTCAGCCGAAAAGGTTGACAGGGAAATGGTCAATTTGTGGCCCGAAGATTTTGCCAACCAGCAAGACAACCAAGAAAAACGAAAACAAAAAAAAAAAAAAAAAAAAAAAAAAAAGAAAAGGGACGTTAATATAAAGGAATTTCAATCACATAGTTTCGTGAACTTACACAACGCCATGTGAGATAATTTGTTTCTGTAACATACGTTCCTGTCTTATTGTTCGTTTAAATAAGATTAAATACATGACATTTTCAATTAAATGAGTCCTTTATAATATATCTACGCATAAATTATTAAAAAATAATAATATAATTTTAAATCTTAAATTTTGTTGGTTATTTCTTTAAATGTACGTTTTGAGCAAAATGTAAATAATAAATTGGATCCTCTGGCACTAGGAACCGAAGCGACAATCAAATCTGAAATGATAAATACTTTTTAAAAAAAATGTTTTCAAAAGGCGTTTTAATTTCTTGAAAAAGTTTACTCGTAATTACTCTGGCTTGTAGCCATAACGGGGCAGTCTGAAATCATCGCCATCAGGGACAAGAAGACTGTCAAAAAAACCGGTCACTTTTCTTTGGCGGGAATGTTCCCAATCACAGTGTCCCCTGCTATCCTCATGACAGCTGTCGTGCTTTCATACCAGGATTCGATTTCGTTGGAGAACTATTCGAATCGGTCTCTGCACAGTCGGACTATCGTTCTTCCTCGCCCGTGCCGTTCATTCTCAACAACCAAGATGTTTGAGCGACAAATCAACTTTGACTGACTCAACATTCATTTGCATCAGTTTCCCCGTTACAGGTTTCACAACTTTGACACACACTAAAATTCGCGGTCCTCAGGTGCGTCATTTTGAACAATGAAGGCAGTTAGCTTAAGAGGGATTTCGGCCAATTATCAATTATCAATTTTTACAGATGTCATTGGACAGGAGATACTCCGTGTTTCTTGTAGATTTGTAATAAGTTTTAATGATCATTAAAACACGGATGATCTTTGAAAAAGAATAATTTCGGTTATTTTCCAAACGCCGCTAAAATGGGTTGAATGATTTTGTGTCGGGACTTAATGACGGGGATTTTTATAATGGTTACTTTTGACAGGATTTTTTTGTGCTTCATGACGTCAGGTGCTTCTACATGAGTAATTACCCATACTGCTAAACTACAGTGCAAGCATGATCATTATCTAGATTATTGTTTTTGGGTTGACAGCGCGAGACAATAATTTGTCTAACACCCTAAGTACTAACAGATGTGTTTACATCAGGGAAACTCGCGGTTAAAGCACCCCATTGTTACAGTTCTTAAATAAACATTTTTGCTTTGCGTTCAATGGGTGTTGCTGTATTAAATCACTTAACACAAACTCCCATCGGGGTGAAAGTTAAAACAAATTAAAAAAAAAAAAAAAAAAAAAAAAAAAAAAAAATAAAAAGAAGAAAAAAAAAAAAAAAAACAAAAAAAAAAAAAAAAAAAAAAAAAAAAAAAAAAAGAAAAAAAAAAGAATTGAACGATGAGATGTAATCATGAAAACCAACAAGAATCACTAAAAGAAAATTCAAGCTGGTATCAATGTAAAGAATACACCCGCAGTTAAAGGACTTGAAGTTACGATTCTTGGTGAAGCTACGCGTCTTGGGGAAGCTACAAGTCTTGGTGAAGTTACAAGTCTTGTTGAAGTTATGAGTCTTGGTGAAGTTACGAGTCCTAATAAAGTTACAAGTCTTTTTGAAGTTAAATGAATTGGTGAAGTTACAAGTCTTGGGGAATATACGAATCTTGGTGAAGATACGAGTCTTGGTAAAATTATAAGTCTCTGTGAAGTGACCAGTCTTTGTGAAGGTACAAGTTTTGGGGAAATTACAAGTCTTTGTGAAGTCACAAGTCTTGGTGAAATTACTTGTCTTGGTGAAGTTACATTTATTAGTGAAGTTACAAAGCATGCCTAATTTATCGATTTCAGTTTACGAAGATTCAAATATCGCCAGAAGAGATAATTTATTTGATGTAAGTGGCCGTGATAAAGAACTTATAGAGATAGTAAATGGGGTTTTCTTAGGCTCAGTCATAGCCATCTTCGGAATAGTTGCCAACTCTATCAACATCGCCGTCTTCTATCGCCAGGGACTCAATACAACGATAAACATCAGCTTCACCATGCTGGCCGTGTCGGATCTGTGCAGCCTGGTCACATACCTCATGTTTAACGTCTGTACGAATCCATTGGTCGTCAACTCCGGGGCGCCGGTCGTATTCTCCGAGGTGAAACACCTGACATCCGCGTTCCCGCACGCGTGTTTCAGCCGTGTCACCGCCTGGATCACTGCCTACATCACGGCCGAGAGATGTGCTTGTATCGCCTACCCGTTAAAAGTCAAGAGAATGATCACACTGCGTCGTGCATGTGTAATCTTGGTGGCCATCTACGCGGTGATGATCTTGTCGCTGACACCGGAATATGCAACCGTTTACGTCACATGGAAGTTTTACCCACAGCTGAACAGAACCCTTCTTGGAACTTCAATTAGTGAGGACCGTAACAAAGTTAAGAAAATAACATTTCTACTTTACCCCAGCTACACTCTCAGCGCTTTCATCGCCGTTGCCCTCTTCACATCAATTCTATTGGTTGCCCTCAACAGAAAGGCAAAGTGGAGGCAAGTAGCCACAACGGGGCAGTCTGAAATCATCGCGACCAGGGACAAAAAGACTGTCAAGATGGTGATTGTCTTGGCGGGAATTTTCGCAGTGACAGTGTCACCTGCTGTCTTGGTAACCGCTCTCATGCTTTCAATTCCAGGATTAGATTTCGTCGGAGAGTATTCGAATCTCTTCTTTGTGTTCTTTTCATTCACATTTCTTTTTGACGTTATCAATTCGAGTGCACACATATTTCTTTATTACAAGATGAGTTCAAATTACAGAGATAGTTTTCACGAAATTTTGGGGAAGTTATGTTTGAGGAAGGTGAATAGCCATAAGGCAGACACATATCGAAACGTTGTTCACTATTGAATCTCAATAAAAATATATTCTCATACAATTGCGAAAGCATCGTTATGGCCTTTGTTAATTAAAAGTTTATATACGATTATAAGGTAAGATTCTTTTATTGATCCAAACAAATTGAAATCTTTTTTTTTTTATTACATGATACATATACATTTTCAGCACATTAATAAATAAATAGTTACATAAATTCTGCATTCTCCAACTAAAACAATTTAAACACAAGACATCTACCTTGAATTATTTCACTAGTGTAAAAAAAAATAGCAAGTCGCTGAACTCTCTAATTCATAATAGGGACCTAGTGAGTGATTATTTAGACGGTGCTACCTCTGGTGGAGCACGCTGGTAAATTCGTACAGACTGGGGATCAAACGATTTATCTTTGAGTCCTCGCACTGAGAGAAAGAATTCGCCCCGAACGGACTGATCTTAAGTTTCTGTGACGAAGAGGGTGGGGATCCATCATTTTCTTCAAATAGCTCTTCATGTAAAGGACGTTTAGTTTGTGTGATGCCTCCCGCTTTCTTGATCAGTCTTTTTATTCGGTGTCTGATATCGGACGATGAATGTCCACACCCGAAGGCAATGCTGAAATGAATTGGTCTTACAATCGTTGCAACGTTTAATAAGTTAACGACTCGTTGCCTTACGCCGAAATTGTACAGCTTTTTTTAAAAAAAGATAGGAAAGTCTTTGGTTGAATTGTTTCTTCAGCGTTCGGCCGTGCTCAGGCCATGTTAGCTTATTGTTAATGGTGACAGCTGAATAACCTGCGCGTCTCTACTTTCTCTACACTTTTGTCAAGGCGCCGACATCAGCTGTTGAAATAACACACTGAATAATGAAATTGATGTTAAATTACGTTTTTAGTTATGTTTGATATAGGAAGGTGGACTAAACAACCCTTCACTTGACAAACAGCGATTGGTGAATACCAAAAATAAATTTGGACAAGCTTACCTGTGGCGCTCTATGATCAAAATCCTTTTGAAAATCAAGTGAAGTATATTAGAGGAAAAAATTGCAGGTCAAACAACTATTTACAGAGAGCACAATGTTTGTGAAATAATTGAGGCGATCAATAGAAGGGCCCTATTTTAAAAAAAATAAATTCGAATCATATTTTATGGAGTTTTGGCAAAATTCTTATCAAAATGGTGGCTTTCTATCGTGACTGAATCCACACAAGAATACATTGATGTGCATCCATGGCAGTAACGACACCGTGGCTTGTATGACGCTTCTGTAAGATTTCCGTATGGCTTCTGTATGTCTTTTGTATGGCGTCTGTTTGGCTGCTGTATGGAATTTTCAGCTCTGTTTAAGACTCGTGCTGATCTGCTCATCTGCACCTTGACAGCAATGTTTCCCCTCCACTTGCTTTTTCTTGCCAACACGATTGTGTTGTATATCGATATTTTAAAACACCGTAAAAAATAGAAAGAGATTAACAATCGCTGTCTTTTACTTCGTATCTTGCCGTTCGCTTAGTGTCCGATAGGGTGTCGCGGCATAAGCGGGGTGCCGTTTAAAGTATACCAATTTTTAGTATATAATTTATCTAACGTATAATAATGTATGTCCCTTAATTTAAACCCAATTTTTCAAAGATAACATTTTGTGTAACGCATTCAAATATTAAAATGCTCGGAAAAACAATTATTATTAAATTGAAAGCATCGTTTCAAATTTAAATATGAGATTTATACGCGATTTATACGATTTATTTGTTGTTGTTACAGATTGATATATTAGCTAAAGATTCGCGATCTAATAGGCTTTACAGAGTGCAGTATTCATTTCATAACTAGATTCTATGTTTGCCATTTGAGAGGTTAACTTTAAAATTTGATTGCTGAGAACGGACATCTCAATATAAGTATTCATTGAACGAGTGCGTACATGTCAAGAAGTAATTTATTCGCCATAGAAAATATTCATTCCTCATTTCCGACTGTTCACCTTATTTTTTTTTTAATTTTCTCCGTCATATAACTGTCGGGGTACAGGGAAGAAAAACCTCAACAATTGACGTGCAAACGCCGATATGCTTTCCAAGACACTTTGTTTATTATAAAGTTTCAACTAAAATCTTTAAAACAAATATCTTACTTTTATAAGCACCCGGAAAAACGAGGTTATGTTACCAGTTCATTTTTGTTAAGAATATTTAAATGACCTCGTCAATTTTTTTGACCCCCCCCCCCAACCACTAATTTATTGAAGAAAATATAACAAAACGATCATCTTTAACGGTGCACCGTGACACGCACATTTGCTCCGTAACACGCACATTTGCTCCGTAACACGCACATTTGCTCCGTGACACGCAAATTTGCTCCGTAACACGCACATTTGCTCCGTAACACGCACATTTTCTCCGTAACACGCACATATGCAACGTGACACGCACACATCTTTCAAACGTTTCTGAAGACAGCCATGTTGTTGAGAATGACCGTTAGAAGACATCACCTGGGACCCAGAGCTTTGTGTACTATTTTAGGTGTAATTACTTTAAGATTACGGTCCCGCGGGACACCGGGAGGTTGCACGAGATTTTAAGCGGCAGCCGAGACGACAATTTGGATGGCAACAGAAAAAAAACAACAACTTACAAATAGAATGCACTTTAACGATGAGGACTTTATTGAGGTCGGTAAGCACGAAAGCCGCTGTTCTTTTGCCAAAAATAGATTTAAAACGAGTTTAATAATAAATAAATATACGTCTTACTTTTGCTTATGCCTTTTACCCCGTCTGGGGTATAGGCCGTCCTCAAGAATTTTCCATTCATCTCGGTCCTGTGTTTTCCTTTTCAAGATGCTCCCAGGTGTATCCCATACTTTGTGTAACCTGGCTTTGGTCGCAAGGTTTCATAACTCAGTAGGCAATGGGGAAGCAGTGCCCTCTCGTATCAGGGCTGAAAATGTTTGTTCTTTTTCTTCTTGTTGACCTTTCTATGGCAGTTTGCTTTTTTAGCGGGGCGGGTGGCTGGGCTAAAGCCAACCCTCCTCCTTGGGGAGACCATTGCGACGTTTATATATAATATATTTATTTATATAAACTTAAAACGTGTCATTTCTTTTGTTGTCCAGTGTCAAAAGGAAAACGCTAAAAAATATTATTTTATTTTTTAAATGGTTTCTCAAAGAGATTGGTTTCTAAGTAATTTTTTTCCATTAAAATATGCTAAGACCATACCACACACAGACACACTAACACAGTAAAGCCACAACAGATACACGGAACATGTTTAAATAAATGATTAGTCATTGTCTTCTTTCTATACTTGGCAGTTTGCGAAATAAAACCGATAAATTTTTTTTAATTGTCAACTATTTGTTTGTGTTTTTATTACCCTGCCCCCACGCCAAATATACGTGAAACCTCCCATGTAGTTCATTTGTTTTTAATACACCGAGATCCACTGCGTTCTGAGAAAATCTCATGAAAAGTCAGTCTGTATTTTGAGCTCATGGTGTAGTACAGAATGATGCTGACACTCGAATTGGCGGCGTCGAACACGAAGCAAAATGACCACGACATGAAGAAGAAGTTGACGTACTTCCCGACAACGCTGAACTCTGGCTCGATGAAGCCGACGGTGAAGATGATGACCTGGGGCATGAAGGTGACGATGAGAACCCCTGCTATGACCACGACCATGCGCATGGTCTTCTTGTCGCGTCTGGTCAGCGACTCGGATGGTTTGACACTGGACGCTTTCCCGTGGCGCCACTCAATTTTGCGCTTGAGTTTGCTGAACAGGATGGCCGTGAGAACTACCACCGAGAAGAACGATATGATCATGTAGACGGCGTACAGCAAGAAACTGAGACCGTCGACCCTGTGTCTGTCGGTCGTGAATTTTAATCCGAGAAGTGTTTTGTTGACTTCGGGATACCACTTCCAGTCTATGTACACGGTGATGTACTCTGGAAGAAGGGAGATCATCATCCACAGGTAGATCGTGACTATAACCGCAGTGGCTTTCCTCGGCGAGATGATCTCCTTGATCCTGAGTGGGAAAGCCATGCACAGGCATCTCTCCGCCGCGATGTACGTGGTGATCCAGGACGTGATGCGAGTGAAGCAGGCGTGGGGGAACCCTCCGGTCAAATGCTGGAACTCGGATGCCGCCATCGGGACGTCGGACTTGGCGAAGTAAGGGTTCTCGCAGATGTTGAACCACAGCAGGGTTACGAGGCTGCACAGGTCCGACACGGCCAGACCGGTGAAGCTGATATTGACCGTCGTGTTGAGACCCTGTCTGTAGAAGACGAGGACATTAATGATGTTGGTCGCTATCCCGAAAAGCGCCAGGGCACTGCTTAAGACGACCAGGTTGATCAGTTCGAACCAGTGTCTGGTGTCGTCGCTCAAAAGTTGATTATATTTTCGTGGAGCCATGACAAGGTCTGACATTTTTTCAAGTGTATTATTCAAAATGTCGACTCCCATTAAAAAAAAAAGTTGATCCCAAAAGGCCCTTAAATTGCGAAAACTTAATAATATGAGTTCAAATATATAAGTCAAAAGTTTCTTTACTTCACATTACTGACTAAAGCTGAAGATCGAGGGGAAAATCTGATTCGTTTTTCCTTTTATGTAAGAAATAATTGTTTTTTTTAGAAACTGGACGCAAAGAAACTATATATTCTCATTTTTTTGGAAATTTACACTTCTCTAAGAAGGAAAATATGTGACATGATACCATGAACAATTAGCGCTTACTCTTCCATTAAAATATCATAGTATAAAGGATCTGTTGTGATTGGATATCTTGTGCTCTGATCATCAAGTGAGACTGTAGAATCTTTTTTTTTCTTCCTGCCATCTCCCTAATGTTATTGTAGACACTAGTCAGATCACTTATAAAATAGTTTTTAAAATATAGTATTATGTGGGGCATTGGCGTAAACATTGATTTTCATACAAGCTGAAAAACAAAGGGAAAAAAGAACCCCTAACAAGTTTTGGTTCACTATAAAATGTTTGTTTTAGGAAATTGTGTAATGATTTATTTGCTCATCAATTTCACAGCACGTGTTTTATGCCGCGTAATTGAATGTTTTAAGGCCATTATAATTATTCAACACACAAATAACATGCAGTTGCTTATACAACAATGAATGCTCCCCCCAATCTAATTGAAAGGTCACTTAACGATGCTCCTGCCGATGGTTCGTCAAATAAGAGCCGGGCGTATAAGAACACCGCAGTTGACTTTAATCATGCATGCATATATCGGTCCTGAATGATTAAGTCGCACATGCATTTCTTGGTCTTGTTGCTTTGTGTGTGTGTGTGTGTGCAAGTAGAGTCTATGATAGCGCACGAAACTTATCTTTTCGTCTTATTTAAAAATTAATTGATCGATGTGTTCAATAAACATTTTGGAACTGATTACGCAGCACAAACTAGTTCCCACGTAAGTTCAACTACTATAATGATTCTGATAATTTCCAAGTGTCAACACAGGATAATAAAACCATGCGAGATACGGAAAACTTACGCAAGCATTCGCGAGCGACCTCGTGACATTTAATACGATTAATTCTGTTCCCCCTTTCAAAGCCACTTCACAAAGACTGATTCCTGCACCCAATTCCCATTTCCTAGACAAAATTATCCTCAGCTGTAATAGCCATAACTCCAATTTCAAATAGCCGGTTAAATTATGTTCCTATTGGGATATGCTCGAGGGGAAGATTGGGGTTTTGATTTCAAAATCAATTCAGCTATTTTAAAACGGGCTTATCGCATGTAAAGGAAACGTTTGTTTACCATGAGTTGTGTCCCTGTGGGAGTTGATCAATACAAATCAGAAACAGTTGATCGGTTTATCGGTTTGCACATTCTATTTAAAATCATATAAGTGAATGTGTCATTGGAAAGGGGAAAGTCATGACAGATTACAAACTTACTGTCAAATTGTTAAACGCACCAGATGCTGATGAATTGTTGAATGAGATAAGATGCACGCATTTAAGTTTAGCTTAAAATTGTTATCTACCATTAAGTTCAAATATGATAGGAGTTCTTCCGACCTGTATAAATGGTTTGGCCAAAAAAAAATGCTCTATTCGAAATAAACATCATTGCCAAAATATTAGTTATTAAATCATCATACATTCAAATGAACAATAACCTCTAGACTGGGTGATGAAATTTAAAGGAAAAAGTATTCATTGTTAAATAAAGTATGACGAAGAGAGTAGTTTACACTTAAAAGAAAGGGTGTGACCCGGACCAGGGAGAGTAGTTTGCACGTGGACAACAAACACGCGAGGAGCTCTGGAATGTATTACAGCCTGGCAGACGGTCGCCGGAGTCATTACGTCCGCATGGTTACTGTTACGTTTGGTGCCAGGAGAGCTGGGGGAGGGGGGGCAGGGACGGCGCTCAACTAGATTAAGTGAAGCGCTTCGAGGGACTGAAACAAATGGCAGAGCGTTCGGTTGTGGCATGATGCTGGCAGAGTCGCATCCCCCAGGAGACCTTCTGTCAACAGAGAGTGGTCGAGTTGATACATCAATGATGCATTCTGACACTGTGGGAATAACAAAAAAATTTTTTTTTCTACCCAACTAATTTTCAGTTGATTCCGTGAGCAACGGTGCCCAATGACCGTGCCCGTGGCAGTGCCCCGTGAAAGTGCCACCATTTGACGGCTTCATTGGCTTTGGCGACAATTCATTAAAACTTATCAAGTGCTGAATGTAAAATTAAACATCAACACTTCACATTTCTCTCCCGAGATCAAAGAAGATCATAGACAAATGTTAAACTATTGAAAGAATGAGTATGGCAGTAATAATGTCTGCAAGTTGTGTTATCGGGATTTAAATTTGACTAGCATTATTTCGTGCCATAAAAAGTGGAAATGTATTGTTTTATTTTGTTTTTTGGTCCTGGGGTGGTTCAATAATAATTATTTTTAATGAGCTTTCGAAAAATGATTCGACAAAACAAGGTCAATTTGTAATCACTATCCAAAAACAAAGGCATTAAAAAAACAATTTAAAAAAAAAATCATTTCTGTTATTCTCAAAGTCTTTGATAAACTGCTCAAAAACCCTCTGGCTTATCGAATCTTACCTTATCTTCTTAATTATTTTTTTTGCAGAGTGGAGACTTTGCCCTCTTATAGAGCATGTTCCCCTCTTGGAAATTGCTTCACCTAAGACCTAGACCTTTACAAACTACTTCTACTGAACGTGGCTAGTTTGCTGTGGCTAGTTTGCTGTGGCTAGTTTGCTGTGGCTAGTTTGCTGTGGCTAGTTTGCTGTGGCTAGTTTGCTGTGGCTAGTCTGCTGTGGCTAGTTTGCTGTGGCTAGTCTGCTGTGGCTAGTTTGCTGTGGCTAGTTTGCTGTGGCTAGTTTGCTGTGACTAGTCTGCTGTGGCTATTTTGCTGTGGCTAGTTTGCTGTGGCTAGTTTGCTGTGGCTAGTTACGACACCGATCAGAGCTGTGGCTAGTTTGCTGTGGCTAGTTTGCTGTGGCTAGTTTGCTGTGGCTAGTCTGCTGTGGCTAGTTTGCTGTGGCTAGTCTGCTGTGGCTAGTCTGCTGTGGCTAGTCTGCTGTGGCTAGTTTGCTGTGGCTAGTTTGCTGTGGCTAGTTTGCTGTGGCTAGTTTGCTGTGGCTAGTCAGTCCAACGATGTATGTATGAACTGTTGACTTAGGTCGCTTTTGAGTGTTTGGAACTTATGTACTTAGGACGCAGAATCATCTGCCAGAAGGGAAACTAAGATCCCAAACCTCGTGTGACGCAAAACGGACCATCAAACAGGAAAAATATGACCTTATCTATCTGATCACCTGCTGGCCACAACTGACTGGAGCACATTGGTCAGTCATGCTGTCTTGTTCACAAAAATAAAATTAGTTTGGCATCAATGCAAACAGGTTAAGTTTTGCGCCACTTTCAGCTGGGTGCACCTGTCTCAGCGAGGAGTACCCTTATCAGTGAGGTGCATCCTTATCGGTGAGATGCACCTGTCTCAGCGAGGTGCACCCTTATCAGTGAGGTGCACCTGTCTCAGCAAGGTGTACACTTATCAATGAGGTGCACCCTTATTAGTGAGGTGTTCACTTATCAGCAAGGTGCACCCGTATCAGTAAGGTGTACACTTATCAGCGAGGAGCACCCTTATCACTAAGGTGCACCTGTCTCAGTGATGTGTACCCTTCTCAGTGAGCTGCACTGACTTAGGCTAGGTGCACCTGTCTCAGGGAGGTGCACCACTCTCAATGAAGTGCACTACTCTCACTGAGGTGCACTTCTCTCAATGAAGGACACTTCTCTCAATGAAATTCACTAACCCTCAATGAAGTGAACTACTCTCAATGAAGTGCACCACTCTTAATGAGGTGCACTTCTCTCAACGAAGTACAATACTCTCCTCAATGAAGTGCACCACTCTCAATGAGGTGCACTACTCTCAATGAAGTGCACTCTGCTCAGGGAAGTACGCATATTCCATTACAAATGATGTAAATGGAATAATTCCTTTTAAAAAAAAACAAGAAAACAAAACAATCACAACGATGCATTTAATATATACAAATACGAACCAAAGATCCCTATGGGACACGTCAACACTGAGAAATACGGCTACCAACAGATTATACATATTCTTTTCAAGATGTGTACATTTTAGACACATTAACCATTTAAACATATTTAAAACACAACAACAGCAACAACAACAACAACAACAAAAGCAACTGCTAGCAATGAGACCCACCTTCTACGATCGTTTTCCCAGTCGGGTAGGAAGTAAAATATGTTAAATGCCACGCATGCTACACAATATGAGGAGTTTTTTCGATAGATGCTAAATAAGGGGAAAAAAATGTTATGTTTTCTTTTTTTTTTATGACATTGGTATCTGTAATAGATATTTGAAAGGCGGCCATTTTTTATTTTTTTTTTAAACTTGTGGACTTGATACATCATTACACCAGATGAAGCTTGGATTTTTTTAATGTTTATTTTTTTTAAATCTCATTTTTTAAAAGAAATTTCTTTTATTGAGACCACACACAATGTCACTATAAATACATTTCTTTGATGGATTGTGCACAAAATGTCGTTCGTTGTGAAGAAATTTCGTTTAATGCTATTGCGTAAATTGTCGCCGGGAAGACATTTCCTGATTGAGACTACACAAAGTGAGGTTGTGAAGAAATTTCTTGTATTAAAACTACACAAAATGTCGTTATGGAAAAAAAAATGTTGCTATTGAGAATGCACGTAATAATTTTGTGAGAAAATTTCTTTTATTGCTACTGCGAAAATGTCACTGTGAATTTTTTTTTTTTTTTTAAATTGCACACACTTTCTTTGTGAATAAATTTCTTTAAGACCACACACATGGTCGTTGAGATGTATTTTTTTTTTATTTTTTAAAATTTAGTATTTGCTATCGTAAAAATAGCTGGAGAAAACAACACAAGAGAATATTATAAACAAAAAACCCAGTGTAATTCAAGGAGTAAAAAGGTGTCGATCAGTATGGACAAAAGGGGCTGGGAGTGAACGAAATAGAAAAGTTTAGACACAGTCGACCAATTTTGAGTGTGTAAAGTTGTGTGAGAAATACCCATACCGTACGGTAACTAACAAGATCTAAAAAAAAAACAACAGCAAAAAAAAAAAAAAAAAAAAAAAAAAAAAGAAAAAAAAAAAAAAAAAAAAAAAAACCGCGATAGGTCCAGGAATACCACGATGCGTTGAATGTTTAAAAAATGCGCAAATTGTGATCATGATAGAATGACTAAAGTAGATTTGCCGTAAGCCAGGCAATACATACTGTTATGGCCTGTGTGTTGACCTATTTTCTGTTCACCATGAGCCGTGGCATGCAACCTTACCTCCCCTTTTCATTTCGATGTTACCAATTATCTTTGTCACTCCTCCCCCCCCCCCGTCCACCCTTGAATGGGACAGTTCGGTTACGTTTCCAGAAGGGTCTACATCATACCACTGCACATAGAGGGAGAAATACTCTCTGGGGATTGAGTTTATTGACTTTCCGTTAAATTTCAGCAGCGATACGTGCTGATAAATTAATTTATTTGCTTTCAGATATACATTTCGATCTATTCATGATGGAATGTAGTCATTTAAAATATTGTGATATATATAACTAGTGAATAATTAATCGATCAGTATTTAATTATTCATTCCTTAAAAACAAAGTATTACGTAAGTTCTTTATAAATGTAATATGGAGCAATGGGGTGTGGTGGGGTAGGGCTGAAAATATGAAAAAATGTGTTGTCATCAAACATGAGTCCATGAGCCAAGTTTCAGCTCGATAGGTTGATGGGAAGTGGGTCGCTAAGCCGTCCAAATATTTTACCAGCCATCCACTCCACGAACAAAAGCGAAGTTATTAAAAAAAATTATAAAATAAATGAATAGACAGTCAAAATGATTTCCTTCACTATAGTATCGAGTTGCTGGGTACCACATCTGAGCTTCTTTTGTCACTCCCCTCTACGGACTTTGTCGGATGGTCCACGGCAAACAGGGCTCGAAATTGCTCTCTGTACCTGGAGCTCATGGTGTAGTAAGACAGAATCGGGACGCTCGAGTTCGTGGCGTCGCAGACGCAACCGAACGACGACACGACGAAGAACAAGTTCCTCAGGCGCCCCACAACGCTGAACTCCGGCTCGACGAAGACCGAAGTGCAGATGGACACGGCCGGGGTGAAGGTGACGATGAACACGAGGGACATCACCCCAACCATTCTCAGAGTTCTCTTTTCCTTGACGAGGCACTTCCCCAGGCTCGAGTTCTCCTGGCGCCATTTCGAACTGTGGTTCAGTTTTGTCGTTAGGATTAGGGAGCATACGATTAGTATCGGGAAGGCGATGAGCATATAGATCCCGTAGAGCATGAAGGACACGCCCTCGATCTTAGCGCGATCGGCCGTGAACGCCAAACCGAGAAGCGTCCTGTTGGCGTCGGGGTAAAACTTCCAGTCCAGGTACGCCGTGGAGTACTCGGGCAGCAGTGACAGAAGCATAACACAGTAGATGACCCAAACGACCAGCTTCGTGCGCCTAGGCGTGAGGATGCGCTTGACCTTCAGCGGTGACGTGATGCACAGGCAACGTTCGAACGTGATGTACACGGCGATCCACGCGGTGGTGAGCTTAAAGCACGTGTGGGGGAACCCGGCCGTGAGATGCTGGACCTCGGACGGGACAATGTCCAGCCCGGAGCTGACGAACAACGGGTTGAAGCAGAGGAAGTACCACTCGTGCGTGACCAGGCTGAGCAGGTCCGAGACGGCCAGGGCCGTGAAGCCGATGTTGACCGTTGTTCGCAGGCCCTGCCTGTAGAAAATGATGATGTTGATGACGTTGGCGACGATGCCAGCCAGAGCGATGGCGGTGCTGATGACTACGAGGTTGACTATCTCGAACAGGTGTCGCGCCTCATCGCTGACGTCGCGCCAGTCCTCAACCACGACGTCCATGTTTTCACCTTTTTGTGGGTGCGTTGTGTTTTCCTTAAAATACTCCATTAAAATTTCGGAGCTATTTTTTAACGACATAATTCCCTCAGAATTTAAAGTCTTTGGTTAAATTTTAACAGGGCGTTAAATTTATCACAGCTTTAGAAGAGAAATAATTTTTAACGTAAATATTTCGTCGAGCAACAAGCTTAATGATGTCATTATTAATTTTTTTTTTTAAATAATGTTGAATGCTTCGTGGTTGACAAGGTGGTTGCACGCTTCGTCTCACTGAAGCTTAACAGTAATACCCTCCTGTTTATTTCTCACGCAAAAAGTTTTTCCTACGTGTGTTTCAATCAATGCAAACTCATTAAGACCATAGTATAAAGATTGCAACCTGGAAATAACGTAAAGTACTCTATATAAAGGAGCGATCTCAAGGGTCGAACGTTTAATCTCCATCGTTTCTCAGCACTTCCCGGTAATTGCACCGATGTCTTTTGGCCTGACGTCTTCGTAATCATAAACTACATGTTCATATTCGCTCAATTTATATTTATTGCCGCCGTACACGCAGACGCACACCGCATTCATAAAGCGCGATTGAATGAAACGGTGCCTCATAGGCTAAACCTAAACATTTGAATGATTGGTTTAATGTACGAGGTATCGGTCTCAGTAACGCGATGATGAAGACGCTGCGCACAAAGAGCCAGGATGGGATTTCTTCCAGCGGCCTGAGGGCAGAACAACCGGCCTCTCATATTCCATATTTAATTAACGGTTTTGGAATATCCGAAATAATACGCTTGTATCATCAGACGAGGATGAGTGTACTATACCCGTTTACAAACTATACTTATTAACGTACTCTTAGTCAATAATTTACTATACTAAATACTTTACTATACTTATCATCGCCAAACCAACAATGACAACGGCAAGGGATAATTAAAGATATATTAAGCTTTATTCTTTAAAAAAAATTAAGTCCCATGATTGTATGATTGATTTTATTTCAAATATGGTCTTATAATTCATTTACTTATAGTATTGATATTCTAATTGGAAATGCTACTTTAAGTCCAACCAAGTATGAACAATGCCATGGGAACGATCCGCATTGATTGGTGTTAATGTCTGGTTAGCTGGACTAACACATATCATTTGTGTCATTTGCGTCCTTACTCCTAGTGAATTATCTTGTGATACGCCCTATTGAATACTGCAAAATTATATTTTCAGTGCTTGAAAAAGTTTCGACTTTTTAAAAGACATACGAAAGGCTGTTGTTGTTGTTCACAAGCATTCAATGTTAAGTTCAAGTTGCAGGATACGATATACGTGTCTCTCACGTCCCACCGTTCAGGATTTAGTTAGTAGCAAAGATTCAAGATAACTCACTATTTTTCTCCTTTAGTGTTGATAAACAAAGTCGTTTATTTACTCACTTGCAAATGATTTGTCAAAGCAATAACCGAAGTGATCGAGAGTACACAACGAGTCGCACGGCTAAGTTTAAATCTATTTAATCAGCAGGTCAAATAGACGAAACCAAACAGAGTTATCAGATATGCTAAGCTGCTGAAAGGGCTAGAGCTATTATAAGAAATGAAATAAGTTTAAAAACATTTTATAGGAAAAACTATGAGAAGTTTGACGTTCTCATAAAGATTACCGCCCTTGAAATGCCCTGCTATTGGCTCCAGGTAGGTACGATGTGCCTACAGACTGCAACTGGATCTGAAGTAGGATTCGCCAAACAGCTTGACTTATTTTGTTTCTAGATAAGATCAATCATCAAGGGATATTGTCTAAAGAGTTTGCCTGTATAAAAGTATCAACTAATGCCTAACCCCCAACACCTGAGTCCTAACATAAGTTGATCTTTTCAGTTTTTTTCTGTATATACTTTTAAAAAAAAATTAAAATTCAATCTCTCCATTTGACGCATTCGATAATGTCTTCTTCTCGTGGCTTGTCATAAACGCGAACAGCTCGTGGAAGCATTTACGGAACTTGGAGCTCATGAAGAAATACAGCACGATCGTGAAGCTGGAGTTGACCACCTCAAACAGCAAGGCGAACGACCACGCGACGAGGAACACGTTCGACAGTGCCCCGCTGATTCCGAACTCGGGCTCGACAAAGGTGTAGATGGTGATTAGGACGGAAGGGGTGAAGAGGACTATCATGGAGATTGCGATGGATATGACCACCCGCATGGCCTTCGCGTCCCTGCTGGACACCGCCCCTGACTGATTGGCGTCCGAGGCTGCGGCACGCCGCCACAAAGACTTGCGTTTGAGTTTGGCGACCAGGATCGCCGTCAGCAGACCGACGGCCGCAAACACGACGAGCATGTACACACCGTACAAGAAAGACGTCAGACCGTTGAGATTCTGCTTACTGGAGTTTTGAATCAACCCCAGTAAAGTCCTGTTGGATTCTGGGTAGAACTTCCAATCGATGTACATACTCATGTATTCTGGTAACAAGGTCAGGGCCGTGAACGCGTAGATCGAGCAGATGATCAGGGCCGATCTCGCCGGGGTGAGGAGTCGTTTGACTCTGAGCGGCGTGACGATACACAGACATCTCTCAGCCGTGATGTAGACGGTGATCCACCCTGTGATTCGCGTGAAGCAGAGGTGGGGGACCCCCGCGGTCAGGTGCTGGAATTCAAACAGAACCAGCGGGATCCCCGACTCGGCGAAAAATGGATTGAAGCAGACGTTGTACCATTCTATGACGACGAGGCTGCCTAGGTCCGATATCGCGAGCCCGGTGAGGCCGATGTTGACTGTGTATCTCAGACCTTGCTTGTAGAAGATTGTGATGTTGATAATATTGGACACGATACCAAACAGGGCGATGGGGATACAAAGAAACTCCAAGTTAACAATCTCATATATTTTTCTAGACCCATCGCTTAGGACGGAAATCTCTTGAGCAAAGCCTCTGTCATCCTCTATTAGTTTTTTTGATGCACTGAATTCCCATGACACCGTAGAAACGTTATAATACTTTTCTATTGACATTATATTATCGTATGTTGACCTGTTTTTTTGTTGTTGTTATTTGTTGTTGTTTTTTTTTGCGTTGAATTTCTATTCACTTTTAAGTTCATAAAACCATTGCAAAAGCACTAACATTTATATTATATTTTCCCCCAACCACATTTTAGAGGTCATTTGAGTGTATCAATCATTCAATAAGTGTAGGTGGAAAGTGTTCTGTTTTCCAATTTAATATCCACAAACTTTTTCAAGAGGATAAGCAAATTATTGGAAACCTATTACACCGTCAAATGTGTATTCTATAGTGGTCTTCATAATTTTAAGTCCACGGGCTTCCACAGCTTGATTTGTCGCGAAGACAATTTTCAGATGGCTCAGCCAGTCAGTCGATGCAAGATGAGTGGCTAAAATACCTCAACATCCTCAAAATGTGTTAGGGTTTTACACTAAATGTGGAATTTGAATTCCCTTTTTTCGTATTCATTTATTGCTGTCTATGCTTTTTAAGGAATCCGAATTACATATCTCTCTATACTTTCTGTTTGACCGCACCCATTGAGCAGTTTGTTTAAACCTAGCGCATTTTTTTCATTCAACGTAAAAGTACTATTGCATTTAATGAACCAAATGACTACATCGGCAGCTTTAATGGTTTCTTTCCATTGTGTGGTTATTTAAAATGGACATCTGCGCGAAAAAATATATTAATTTATCAGCAAATAGACATTATTATTTGGATGGTTCATTTGGGTTAACTTTTTTTAAAATAATGTAATCGCTGTCATTGGGAATGAAAGCAAATGACAGAAAGCGTCAAATATTTGAGATTCATGAGTTAACGACGTCTTGACAGGTAATAACATACAGTAGACTTGAGTGGTGTTAATGGATGTGAGAAGGCTGTGAAGTTGAAGACGATTACAGTAATTTACCTCTGAAGGAGAGCATATGACCCCGTTGTAGTTATCGAATAATAATTATAGATGACATATTAGTTCACGCTGTTGATATATTTCCAACGTCACAAGACGCCCAAGAGAGGAATTATGGCTACAACTACATGTCATTTTTTGTGTGTTGAAAGTCTAATTTCAGTAATACTCAGTAATTAAATTATGATTTCGGCACCTTCTTTTCGTATGATTTAATTGAGGTGTTTGCAATATTTTACTCTTTTTTAAAATGTTAAAATACATTTAAAGGAGTCTTGATAGGCATTTCCTTCATTGAGATGAATTTCCGAGTTCATGAAAAAATACATTTACAAACGGTGCTATAACATACACCAAAGTGACATCTATTAAATATATATATATTACATTTCTGGTCAGACTCGTGGACTGTTTCCATTTCTGGCTGTTTCCTAATCAGCGAATTTGGTATTGAGAGTATAATTACAAATAATTCTAAATGTTTGAAAGAAAGTATGGTTCAATTATGAGTTCAATAGCGCGCAAAATATAATTCCCAAAATAACAGCGCTAAATGATATTTTTTTATATATAAAGAAACTGCGTTTGGCGCGTAATATTTTCTCTTCGGAGAATGTAATGAAATTAAATTTGTTGTACTATGACATCAGACTATTTGATATAGTTCACGGGCGTGAAATAAAAAGTGTGCTGTGACGTACCAATGGGGGAAGGACTGTAACAAAATTTGGGATTCTTAAATGTGCGTTACTTGAGTTCATGTTTTGGCAAGTAACTTAAAAGTAGATGGGAAGTTCACGCATCGTTGCCCCCAATATTTTACGGGGTATAAATAGTATTAGATTTTAGCTTCACCACCCCCCTCAAAAAAAAAAATTAGGGGGCGAACAAACAAAAAAGTAACAAGTCAAGGAGAGCATGATGTTCATGCCATGTGGTGTCGAGGTCACATAGATGTCCCACATATGTTGGGACGCGTAAATAAATCTGATCATAGAACGCATCGTTGCCCCCAATATTTTACGGGGTATAAATAGTATTAGATTTTAGCTTCACCACCCCCCTCAAAAAAAAAAAAAAAGAAGAAAAAAAGGAAAGAAAAAAAAGAAGTTTCTGCTAAAAATATAATTAAAAATATTAAATAGTTTTTTTTTTTTTATCTTTGATACATCTTATATAATTGTGATTATATATAATAAAAGAAATGACTGATTGCTTAAAGTAAATTATTTTTTTTTTTATGAAAAAAAAATCGTATATTGTAAATGTCCATGGGATGGAACGAAGAAAAATTTAGCGGAGAAAGAGAGAGAGAGAGAGTGAGAGAGAGCAGAAGCATTATATAAACACACACAAGAAAGGAATCGTGTCCAAAAGAACGTTTCCTATAAAAGCATTGTCTATAGACGGGCAAAACAAAACCATTGACATTTTCTTAGCTGCAGATTGCTGTTATTCTACATTCCATTACTTTTTAACTGTCTCTTTTTTTTAATTTTTATAAAGTCTAATTGTAAAGTAGGTTAGCTGTGTTACAGAAAGCATCGTTTCCGATCACAGCTATCTACTTCAATAGGTTTTAGCCAGCAGTGGTTGTGAATGCCGTAAAAAGCCAGTTCAAGTTAACAAACAAAAAAAAAACAGGCAGGAGTCAGTCAAATTATCAAGTGAACTGGGATGTATACAAATGGCTGCACCAATCGGCTTTTTAAAAAAAACAATGTAACAGATGTCCACAGGTAGAAAGTGTAACAGAGGTATTTTCACCTTATCCGTTATTTTGTCAACACGTCTGGATACTACTAGGTTCCTAAAAATTGTTATTGCAATTTCCCGTGAGATCTGATTCATAAACTGACTAAAGATCAAAAACGGAAGTCCAGTTGAAATGTTTCATATCACAAGGCTTGATATCTTTTGCAACCAACTTAAATGCCCCATAAGATGTAACAAGTATCAAGTTTTGGACACTCTTTCAACAATCACATGCTTGGTGGCCGATCTTAATATAATATTAACTGGTTGTTTGAAATCATCCTCCGTTTTGCAGTTGTTGTTGTCGCTCTTTGATGTGTCTATGATGTTTCTGTGATTTTATATGATGTGTCCAGGATGTGTCTATGATGTTTCTGTGATGTTTCTATGATGTGTCCCTGATGTGTCTATGATGTTTCTGTGATTTTATATGATGTGTCCAGGATGTGTCTATGATGTTTCCGTGATGTTTCTATGATGTGTCCCTGATGTGTCTATGATGTTTCTGTGATTTTATATGATGTGTCCAGGATGTGTCTATGATGTTTCCGTGATGTTTCTATGATGTGTCCCTGATGTGTCTATGATGTTTCTGTGATGTTTCTATGATGTGTCCCTGATGTGTCTATGATGTTTCTGTAATGTTTCTATGATGTGTCCCCGATGTGTCTATGATGTTTTTGTGATGTTTCTATGATTGTCCAGAATGTGTCTATGATGTTTCTATGATGTTTCCACGATTTTTCCATGATGTTTCTTATGCGTATCTGGAAATTTGATTCAAAGAAATTTGGTCAACGGTGAATTGATCGATGGGTATTTGGTCGAATCTTTTTTTTTCTTCAGTTTTTACGTTAAAATTTTGCTTCAAATTTGGTTTTGAACGCATAATTTTTGTTCTACTAAATAGTATAGTGCGATCAAAAATAAATTTGACTAAAAATTTAAACGTGTGAACTGAAGAAAGATTCGGACCAAATTTCCGTTCGATCAAATTTCTAGTAATCGTTTCTATGATGCTTCCATCATGTTTCCGTGATGTTTCTGTGTTGTTTCCGTGACGTTTCTGTGTTGTTTCCGTGATGTACCTATGATGTTTCTATAACATGCCTATAATGTTTTAATGATGTTTCTACGATTTTTCCGTGATGCCCATTAGATGTTTAATCTGACATCTCTATGACGTTTCTTTGATTTTCTAGGATGTAGCACAGGGGTCGGGAACCTATGGCTTGCGAGCCAGATGTGGCTCTATTGATGAATGCATCTGGCTCGCATAAAAATGATCGATTATAAAAAAAAAAGTCGCATTAATGGTAAGAAATGCTCATTATTGATTAGCAACAGCATAACAATGTTATTAAAAAGAATTCAGAGACATAATTATTGCATTTTTAGTGTTGAAATTACACAAAATGCACACATTTACTTGAATTTTTAGTTTTAATCATAATGTATGGCTCTCACAGAATTACTTTTCAAAATATGTGGTGTCCATGGCTCTGTCAGACGAAAAGGTTCCTGACCCCTGCTCTAGTGGCATTGATGGTGGCCCATTAGAAAATATGGACTTACGATGGTAATGCAGTTTGCTTTTTTTTATCCCTGGCCACAATCAATACAAAGAAACAAAATAAACATGTATAGGTAGACTTTACCAAGTTACACACACACAAGCATGTTAACATTGTAATTGATTGCCACATTATCTTGATTCATCTAAATAGAAAAACATTTAAACATCAGTTGCAAAATATACACATTTTGACATTTCTTTCTACCTAGAAATCTATACATACATACATCAATGCATTGAATAGTGATAGGAAGCATTACAGATAAAATGAGGGATTTGCATTGTATTCAATTTTTTCTAAACATTTTAAGACATTTAAACATATTCAATCATGTAAACTATTTTTAAGCACATATAAATATAAAAACTATTTTTTTCTGTTGTACATAAAACATAAAAGAAAATTTTATTTGGCAATAAAATTGTATCCCTCTTGATATTACCAAAATAGGCCCAAATATCTTTAACAAATAGACAACAATGGAAAATACTTTTAAAAATTTTCATTTCAATGGTGACAGTAACAATATCTTGATGTTACAGAGTGCAAGTATCTAGGAAGTGAGATCACAAAAGGTGGCAATGGTGACAGTAACAATATCTTGATGTTACAGAGTGTAAGTACCTAGGAAGTGAGATCACAAAAGGTGGCAATTGTGATAGTAACAATATCTGGATGTTACAGAGTTTAAGTACCCAGGAAGTGAGATCACAAAAGGTGACAATGGTGACAGTAACAATATCTTGATGTTACAGAGTGCAAGTATCTAGGAAGTGAGATCACAAAAGGTGGCAATGGTGACAGTAACAATTTCTTGATGTTACAGAGTGTAAGTACCTAGGACGTGAGGTCACAAAAGGTGGCAATGATGACAGTAACAATGTCTTGATCATCCTCTATACTGGAAGGCCACTATCACATTAAAATGAAAGCTAGAATTTATCCAGACCAAATGTCTACAAATCTCTCACCTTACCAAAGACGATGGAATGAAGAACTGAAATGCAAATCAAGAGTAACAACCTCGGTGGTAAAAAATGCTAGAATTAATAGCAGATAATTATCAGAGATCGCTTTGATATATCTGTAGAACACCACCAAGCTCACTTCCCAGGACAGCGCTGAGATGGCCACAACAAGGAACACAAATCTATGAAAGACCCAAAAAGAGCTGGGACATGAAACATGACTCTGTAGTAAGCTTCTTAAGAGGTAGTCAATCAACAGTAGCAGCATTCTTTGACCAGAGAAAGATTTTCATTCAAGTCATTAAAAGAAATCTTATCAGAATGGCAGAAGGGGTAGATTGTATAGACTGCATACTTGCTCCGCAGTTAGGAAAAGTGATGTGATATGCTTATGAGGTTTACAATTTTTTAAACATTCCAGACAATTCATTACATCACTAATTAATGGGCGATTCTCAACCTTGATAGTATTTGCAAAGTTGTTGCAGCCAAAAGTCATTATTCAAATTAAAATGAAAGGTGATACATATAAGATAAATACAAACATTTTTTTGAAAACTCCCAAATTTCTGATACTTTGTTACCGGTACACGACCCCCTAGGGAGCCCCGACCCACAGGTTGAGAGCCACTGAATTAGTGTAATAATCATACTTAACCACTTCATAACAGATGACGTCAACGTCATGATCACCCACTTTCAATTACCAAGGACGTCACATCGTCGTCATAACAAAAATTTAAGAACTTTTCTGAAATACCAAAGGACGTCACGTCGACGTCAAATTTAAATGCTATATATTTCCTTATTCGTTAATCTATAGAGAAGTTAAAAAGAAAATCGGATAGAGAATGAAATATACCTAAAATTTCATCTTTTAAGTTTTTTGTTGCCGAGTCAGCAAAAATCGATGCTTTTTAAAACCCTGCGGCAATGAAGTGGTTAAATGTATATATCACTGTCAAATGTAATGAATGCAACTATTTGGTTTCAATCAGCTCCTAATCTTGACTCCAACATGTACTTAGTCCCTCACACGCAAACGAGTCCTTCCAATGCTCGTGTCCTTGGTCTTTCTGATTTAGGTATTCTGCAAGTTAAAAATACATATTACATTTTAAATCAGAGGATGCAATGCAGCAACATGTGTTTAGCTTGTTTATAACTTAATTTTGATTGTTCATTTTGCTATTATGGAATTCTATGAGCAGCAGAGTATATGTTATAGGGTAAACACTTTTAGATTAAAGCCTACATGAAAATTTTGTGGATTAATGTTTAACTTTTTCTTTATTTTATTGTTATACTTGAAATTTAATTTTTTTTTTTTTAAAGTGTAAATAATTTATTTGAAGTCAAGATTTATATTCACTTTAAACCAGCAGCTGGTGAGTTGTTTTATCTCTTGATAGCAATGGCTGGGGGTGGTTGATCCATTCTTGGCTCTTACAGTTGCTGGTGCTGCGTCATACAAGTTGGGTTGCTGTGGTTGCTTAAAGTTTATTCTATAGTTGAATCTGGGGAAAAAAAATAAAAGTAATGAAACTTTCATGATATTAATAAAGTTTTAAAAAAACAGCAAAAAATAAACATAACCTTTTCTATTTAAATATGTTCAAAATTTAAGGTGAACTAACATGGTACATTCTTGACTATGATCAAGCTTAGAGTCTTCTTTAGAAAAGATTCCACTTCAGATATGTAAGCAAAGTATAAATATACTTATCTTGTAAGCAAAGCTTCTTCTTGTATTAACTATTAGAAGAAAATGGAAAAATTATCCTTGAAAATCATATTTTTTAACAAAAATGTATACATTTGAAAGGCTGTTAAAATATTTGCAGTTAGGGCGCTGTGCTTCCTCCAAAATAATTTTAGAAAGTTTTATCCCAATAACTTGTGCCATGAAATGAAGGATTTTTTCCATAAAGTTGAGTTAATGATTTGGTCAAAGAGATAGGAGTTTCCCCATAAAGTTGACAACACTAAAGTTGAATTAATGATTTGGCCAAAGAGGTCATTGTATTCTTTTCTTTATTTTGGTTATTAAAAATATTCCTGGAACAAACCTCTTGAAACAAATGATTACAATTGAAAATGTCCGGTGAACAAAATCTTCATATATTACCAACAAATAATAATTTTAAGGCTGCGGCTATTCGGTCCATGGTCCGAGAAGTGAGAGTTTGGGTTTATTAAAAAATATTTTAAAATTATTGTAGGGTTTGTAAGACAAAATTTGGTATCAAATCAAAGATAATTGAATGGACTATATGTTTGTAAACTTACTTCTTCAGTTTAACTAAAATAAACTACCACAAATGACATCCAAATAGCATTTAGTCAAAATGGAACCAGAAACGCATCGCAGCTATTCAAATTAAATCAAGAAAGATTTTTTTTTTAAACCTTGGCCAATACAAACACTCCATATATGTAAATAAGCATCTAAATTAGATGTGAAACACTCATTCAATAGCTAGAAAAATAAAATTCCTCAAAAAAGTTCACCAGATAGGCAAATGTGTGTTCAATATGGGATAGTCAACTTCAGATATTATAATTAAAAGGTCATTCTCTTAATCACCTTATTTTTTATTGTCATTATTACAATTCAGTCATTTTTACATCTAATAAAAATTTAATTAACAATAACATAGCTTAATTTATATTTTCTTTCATTCTTTTATTTTTTTAAAATTGAGTTATGCAAGAATGGGTTAATTCAATTTCCCTTTATCTGTAGTCACGAAATGTCACGAAATGTCAATAATATCTTGAATAGAAAAAATACAGTATTTAGCAAGTTTTATATCTGTTAAACAAAAAAATGAAATTAAAATTAAAACAATATTTAATGAAAAATAATATATTGATATTATTATAAATCAATATAGGTGGTTTTATATATTGGCCATTACTCCAGTCTATGGCTACGCTCACTGCGCTTCACATAAAACTTAGCAATTACAGAAAATTATACATTTAAAAACAACTATTGATAAAAAGCTTGACCTCACCCACCCAAGTTCAAGCTACCACCCAACAATATCGAGCCTTGTTTATTGGTTGTGGGAGAGGGGGGGGGGGGGGGAGTTAGGGGGTCACAGGGGGAGGGGAAAAGGGGGGGGGGGCATGTTTTGCAAATNTTTTTGATGGTACAGAAAGAGAAAGATCATTCACCATATGTTTTAGTGTGTGTTCTGGGAACAGAAATAACATGCGTGTCTGTGGAAGAATGAAGCTTTTGAAGGGGTTAATAGACAGAAAGACAATTAGTAAGATAGGAAGGGCAGGAACCAGAGGAAAAAATTATAAATTATAAGCAATAAATAGTTCATATATTTTATTAAATAATTGTATTAAATTGACAAGTAGAGCCACATATGAGGTACATAAACCAGCATTTTTAATATAGCTACCTTGTGAGCCAACAAAGTCTGGACCACCCGATTTGCAATCTCATCAAAACATTTCTCAAACCGCCGTCATTCTCTTACATGACGGAGCTGCTCTCCACCATATTTAAAATTTTAATTTCTCTAGTGAAAGTTTAGTCTTGTCTTGGACCTGCAAAATAAACCAACTATGATGAGAGCTGTAGACTGGCATCATTAAATATTTAGTGAAATTGTAATACATATAGTAATAATAGTATTTTCAATTGTAACAATTATTTTTTGTCAGATTTAATTGATGCTGTTGCTAGCGATTTTTTAGTGTAAATTTTGTATGGTGTCTGATGAATCAGTTTGATAGATGTTGGGTGGTAAAGTGTCTGATGAATCAGTTTGATAGATGTTGGGTGGTAAAGTGTCTGATGAATCAGTTTGATAGATGTTGGGTGGTAAAGTGTCTGATGAATCAGTTTGATAGATGTTGGGTGGTAAAGTGTCTGATGAATCAGTTTGATAGATGTTGGGTGGTAAAGGGACTGATGAATCAGTTTGATAGATGTTGGGTGGTAAAGTGTCTGATGAATCAGTTTGATAGATGTTGGGTGGTAAAGTGCCTGATGAATCAGTTTGATAGATGTTGGGTGGTAAAGTGCCTGATGAATCAGTTTGATAGATGTTGGGTGGTAAAGTGTCTGATAAATCAGTTTGATAGAAGTTGGGTGGTAAAGTGTCTGATGAATCAGTTTGATAGATGTTGGTGGTAAAGTGTCTCTAATGAATCCCTTTGATAGATGTTGGGTGGTAAAGTTTCTGATGAATCAGTTTGATAGATGTTGGGTGGTAAAGTGCCTGATGAATCAGTTTGATAGATGTTGGGTGGTAAAGCGTCTGATGAATCAGTTTGATAGATGTTGGGTGGTAAAGGGCCTGATGAATCAGTTTGATAGATTGTGGGTGATAAAGTGCCTGATGAATCAGTTTGATAGATGTTGGGTGGTAAAATGCCTGATGAATCAGTTTGATAGATTTTGGGTGATAAAGTGCCTGATGAATCAGTTTGATAGATGTTGGTTGGTAAAGTGTCTGATGAATCAGTTTGATAGATGTTGGGTGGTAAAGTGCCTGAAGAATCAGTTTGAAAGATGTTGGGTGGTAAAGTGTCTGATGAATCAGTTTGATAGATGTTGGGTGGTAAAGTGCCTGAAGAATCAGTTTGAAAGATGTTGGGTGGTAAAGTGTCTGATGAATCAGTTTGATAGATGTTGGGTGTTAATGGGCCTGATGAATCAGTTTAATAGCTGTTGGGTGGTAAAGGGCCTGATGAATCAGTTTGATAGATGTTGGGTGGTAAAAGGCCTGATAAATCAGTTTGATAGATGTTGGGTGGTAAAGTGTCTGATGAATCAGTTTGATAGATGTTGGGTGTTAATGGGCCTGATGAATCAGTTTAATAGCTGTTGGGTGGTAAAGGGCCTGATGAATCAGTTTGATAGATGTTGGGTGGTAAAAGGCCTGATAAATCAGTTTGATAGATGTTGGGTGGTAAAGTGTCTGATGAATCAGTTTGATAGATGTTGGGTGTTAATGGGCCTGATGAATCAGTTTAATAGCTGTTGGGTGGTAAAGGGCCTGATGAATCAGTTTGATAGATGTTGGGTGGTAAAAGGCCTGATAAATCAGTTTGATAGATGCTGGGGGTCATTCGTAAATTATGTCATGCTTTCGAGAATTTGCGACTCTTTATGATAGGGGGTAAAAAATATGTGACGTCACATTTTTTTTTTTTAAATCTAAATTTCTCTAATTTTGAAAAATCTTTATTCAATTAATTTTAAAAACATTAATTTGGGGTTGTTGCCTTTTCCATTCTGCTTGGGGAGGACATCATTGTTTTACATCACAGTTTTCTAATAATACTACATCTAAATTCATTTTGGGGCAATGTTAAAGAATAAAATCAAATCTTAGTTTAGTCATGAAAATTTTATGTATGTTTTGAATTTTTTTAGGTGGGGGGGAGGGGGGCATTTGTGACACTTTGTTACAGAGGGGTTAGGGGTCTGAAAAGGTCATTTTTGGCGTGATGTAATTTGCGAACGACCCTTTGGGAGGTAAAGTGCCTGATGGATCAGTTTATAATAACTTATGACAAAATTTCATCACTAAAATTGCAATAACTTGTTTTCTACTTTCTACTTATCATTTCATATATTTTAAGCAGAAAAAAGTTATAGCAATATTAGTGATTTTATGATTAATAATAATAAGCAATGGAAAACAAATACATGTCTTCTTCTTCTATATCTTAAGGGCCCACGATCAATTTATTGATCATTTTGGCTCCTATGCATGTAGATGGGATTTGCAATGTTTCTGTTACTGGTGGTGATGAGGAAATTATGCACTAGGGGTTTGAAGATGTTGTCGCCTCAACTGTTCCTTTTGAAAGATGGTTCCAGTCCCTGATTGTCTTGGGCAGGAATGAGCAGCTCCTATACTGGCTTCTTGCTGGTATGAGCCTGAATTGCCTGTCATGGCCTCGTCGCCGTCTATGGGGGAGAGGGACGAGTTTCTGTTTAAGATGATATTAATATAAAAAAGTTTTATTAATATATAAGTACTTTGAAACTTAACTTAAGTACCTGGTATTTTACCACCAACGAATAAAATGATGTTTCAACTAAAAACGCCAAAATAATTATAATTTTAAATTAGCAGTGTACTTATAATACGGTAGTCTGAATAAAATCAACTAAGATTCTACAAGTAGCTCATTTTATGCCTGTGAATAATACTTTAGAACTAGGCTGGTGATGAATGATAGTTGGATGTATTATTTAGATTAGTATACTATCATTGTTTATCTAATTTTTGGTCATTACAAAGGGCCTAGTATGGTAATGGCCTTAGTAATGGCTATTACCGGCCTATTATTGTGATTATAGTAATACCATAATAACTAATATGGACTAAAGTTAAAAAAGAATATCAAACTCATACTAGTAGGCTTACTACTACTACTAGTAATACTCCTAGCATTGTATGTTTTTTGTATGTGTCTTCAATTTCTGTTAAGGGTTTTTTGGCTTAGCCGCAAACCTATAAATGCTATATTATATATTATTAAGTTAATAATTAAACTAGGCCTAGGCAATTTATACTATATAACATAAAAATAATTTAGGCCACCCTAATATTAATAGATAGCCTAATAAAATTAAGTATTTATTATTACTATAATTATTTCTATTATTAGGCTTTATTAGGCATATTTTTTGTATTTTCTTATCCTAATTTATTATAACTCAACATAGTGTTACATACTTGTCACTACTGTCACATAGATGACATAGTCATACGTTCATATGGGCTTTTTTTATGGGCATTTCTATTTAAAGTAGGTCTATTCAGTGTAAATGTTATAATTGTTAGTTTTCATAAATTTGAAAATTTCCTCTGTCTATGCTATGAATGATTTTTTTACTAGAGTACAATGACTATATAGGCCTATTATTTTATTCATTTCATATATATTGTGAATATGCGGCTTATAACGGTTAAGTCTAAAGACTAGTAAAGAGTGCAATTTCAAGTACTGTAAAGACAGTAGTTAAGTATTATTAGTCTTAAAGTAAGTTTAGTAGGTAAAGACTTGCCATTTAAATTCTCGGGGCCCCGTCATCACAGCAAACCTTCAGGGCTCTGGTTGTGAAATTTCAATTATGCCATGTTTTCAGCTATCAGATATGGTGTTTCACCTTTGAAGGTGTGAGAAACTTGACCATGCCATGTCGGGTTTTTTTTTGCAAGAGATTCCCCAGAAGAACTGCAATACTGGGGTAGTCCCTCTTCAAAGACTTCCCTTTCGGGCATCTTCGTCTTGCGGCCGGCTCCCTTTATTGTTCTTACTGATCGACCCGACCCAGCCAGGCTGAAGAAACAAGCGAGATATCCCGTTCACCCAACCAGGTTTGGTAACCCAGCGGGATAAGAACAGACACCGCATCCTGAACTTAGCCAACAGGCTGAGAGGCAATCAGATTTTTTGGGGTTATCTTGGCTTTGTGGCTCTCTTTAATGTTCTTACCAATTGTCCCGACCCAGCCAGGCTGAAGAAACAAGCGAGATATCACGTTCACCCAACCAGGTTTGATAACCCAGTGGGATAAGAACAGACACCGCATCCTGAACTTAGCCAACAGGCTGAGAGGCAATCAGATTTTTTGGGGTTATCTTGGCTTTGTGGCTCTCTTTATTGTTCTTACCAATTGTCCCGACCCGACCAGGCTGAAGAAACAAGTGAGATATCACGTTCACCCAACCAGGTTTGGTAACCCAGTGGGATAAGAACAGACACCGCATCCTGAACTTAGCCAACAGGCTGAGAGGCAATCAGACTTTTTGGGGTTATCTTGGCCTTGTGGCAAGTGAGATATCACGTTCACCCAACCAGGTTTGGTAACCCAGTGGGATAAGAACAGACACCGCATCCTGAACTTAGCCAACAGGCTGAGAGGCAATCAGACTTTTTGGGGTTATCTTGGCCTTGTGGCTCTCTTTATATTTCTTACTGATGGTCCCGACCCAGCCAGGCTGAAGAAACAAGCGAGATATCACGTTCACCCAACCAGGTTTGGTAACCCAGTGGGGTGAGAACAGACACCGCATCCTGAACTTAGCCAACAGGCTGAGAGGCAATCAGATTTTTTGGGGTTATCTTGGCCTTGTGGCTCTCTTTATTGTTCTTACTGATCGTTCCGACCCAGCCAGGCTGAAGAAACAAGTGAGATATCACGTTCACCCAACAAGGTTTGGTAACCCAGTGGGATAAGAACAGACACCGCATCCTGAACTTAGCCAACAGGCTGAGAGGCAATCAGATTTTTTGGGGTTATCTTGGCCTTGTGGCTCTCTTTATTGTTCTTACTGATCGTTCCGACCCAGCCAGGCTGAAGAAACAAGCGAGATATCACGTTCACCTAACCAGGTTTGGTAACCCTGTGGGATAAGAACAGATACCCCCATCCTGATCTTAGCCATCAGGCCGCATTCAATCGAATATTAATCGGGTTTTTTTTTTACTTATTACTCATTATCCATACTAAACCTTGTGGTGTTTTCATTTATTTTAAAGTAGAGCAATTTATTTTCAATGGCTGCCATTTTGATAAACAAGCTGTTATATCACGTGAAAAAAAAAAGAAAAGCTGCGATTGGTTATCGCATCTGACAACTAGGTAGGCCTATATAATCAAATTCTCATGTCATGTTTTTCCAGAATTAAACAACCCTTAAAAACAAAGTTTTTGGTATAAATCCTTTGTAAAATGTAATATCAAACAATGGGATGTGGGACTGAATATTTAAGAAGACATAACTACAATCATAAGAATCCCAATTAGTTCCCCCCCCCCTTTTTTTTTTCCTCGAGGCCCGCAGTCGCAACCATACATATTTTCACGCCCCTGAACTATATTAATATTCTTATGACCCACCAGCTATTACAACGCAGATTTATTTTCACCAACTATTTAAGAAACAAAAGAATATATTCAAACAAGTCTATGCACACACAAAATAGTGCGATCATACAAAATTTGACGAAAAGTTTGATCGTGTCAACTGAGTATTCATCCTCCTCCTCATCCTCATGTCCCTTAGTCCTTGGACCGTTGGGGCGCCACAGATGACATGTGAACCATCCTCCTCCACTCCTCTCTGTCTTCAGCACTACGCACTGCATCGCCCAGTGTTAGTCCTGTCCACTCTTTGATGTTATCCTCCCTTCTTTTTCTTTGTCTTCATCTTCTTCTCCCTCCTTTTCTGGTGCCCTGCAATATTTCTTTGGCAAGCCCTTGTTTCATTGTTACGTGGCCGTACCATTGTAGTTTGCGTTTTTTCACAGTCACCAGCAATGTTCCCCTCTAAGGTTTGTTGGTTCGTGTACAAAATCATAAAGTTGTGAGCAAATTTTTACAGCATCAATTTTTTTGTGCGCAAAATTTTACAGCCTACATGCACAAACACACACTTAAGTGGAAATTAGCTGCGTGGTACTCAAAACTGCTGCGTGGCGTTTGTGAGATTACTGCTCGGCCGCGCAGCGTAAAGGGAACATTGGTCACCAGTAGGTCATCGTACTCCCCAATTGCCTGACGAACCCTTTCTTTCACTGTATCATTGGAGATATAGTCCCTATAGCAGAGATGCCAAAAATGCTTCTGAAGCATCTCATCTCCATCGCCTTTATTTTCCTTTCAATATGGGCTGTTAATGTCCAGGATTCGCAGGCATACAATAAAATGGAGAGGACTAATGAGCGCATCAGCCTGATTTTGGTGCTGGGGGCTATATTTTTGTCATTCCATACTTTCTTGAGCTTCTTTAGTGCTGTTGTAGTCTGCCCAATCCTGGACATCAGTTCGGGCTTGGAGCCTTCTTCTGAGGCTGTTACTCCTAGGTATTTGAAGTGGCGTACAGTCTCTAGTCTTTCCTCCCCGACCTTAATTTCAGTGGTGATGCTTGCGGTATTATTTTTCATCAGTTTTGTCTTTTCGGCCCTGATTAGCATGCCGTAGGACGACAAGGTCTTATCGAGACGCTTTACCATGTTGGCTAGCTCTTCTTCGCTCCCAGCCAGTCCGTCTATGTCGTCCGCAAAGCGTAGGTTGGTGATTGTTCTGCCACCAATGCTGACTGTCCCTTCATGCACTTCCAGAGCATCTGACATAAAAATAAAACTTCACTAGAGCAGTATGGTATATCCTTAAATGTGAATGTGAGGATTTCTGAAATGACGTCCGGGTGGATGGGACTCGATAGCATGGAAGGCAACTCATCTAAGAGAAGGCTAACTCTGAATTCAAACCAAGAGCCCAAATGATCAATAAATTGATCGTGGACCCTCGAATATGAAACATCTTATGATCTGAACGCTCAGACATGAAACCAGCCGCCCCCACCCCACACTCTCTTTTAAACAAAACCCTTTTTAAAAGACAATAATGGCAACTTGCCACAATATATATATATATATATATATATTTTTTTTTTTTAATCGGCCAGGATTTTTTGCTTTAATTATATGTGGGGCCTACTGCTGTGGACAACTGCATATGCAAGAAATAATTTGGCTTCAACTTCAGAATGGCACAATGTTTTGATTATCTAAATACATTTTTACAACTCAGGAGTTACTCATTGCGTTTGTACTAATAGGTTGTAAAAATTCGGACTAGAGCAAGAGAGAGGGGTGGGGGAAGGGGATGCTGGAGTTCAATTAAAATGAGTAATTTGAGAAATAAATGGACATGAATAAGGAGTTGTGAGTTTCAATTTTGTTTATTTGTAGACATTGAAATATTTGTTTTGATACTAGACAAATGTTCAAGGATAAAGTCACAATGCAACAGGAACACAAGCATACATTGATCAATATGGGCCTACCCAATAATAGTTCATGCAGGAAAAACTGCAGTAGAATGCTTTTCCTGTGAATTTTGCTTGCATTTTTTTAAAGGGGTGTAGAAATGCCTAAGTTATTATAAAAGCAAAGCATCCTTCAGGTCACATGTGAGCTAACTTCATTGTGAGTGAAGAATCTTTGTATTCAAAAGGTATAATATAGGCAATTGAGTGATTTGGATCTACACTTTGCCTCTGCTCAATTAATTGCATGTTCTATGCATAGCCGGTTAAAATAATCATTTTTCATGGAGCCACATGAATAAGTTGAGGCATTTTGAACAAAATTAAAGACGTTTAACCAGTCTTTCAAAAAAAAATAAAAATATATTATTTTTTTTTTTTTTTTTGGGGGGGGGGGGGGAAAGGGGAATAGTACTGAGTCTAATCATTTTTATAGAAAAATAAATATTTTTTTTAAATTTTATTAACAGATGTGGATTAACAGAGTAGTTTATTGTTGTAATCTTTGCATTTAAATTATCAATCACACCAACGTCTGCAAATTGCCATTTTCAATCCAACCATTTTTGATGTTGCTCATGTCTAAAAAAGAATGTGTTAGCTATCGAAATAGAAACATAAAGAATAAACCTTTTAAAAATATATGTATTTAGTTATATGCTTCGGTTTATATAGCACAGGCCAAATAATTCATTTTATCAGTTGGCCTCATTTCTTATGATTTCATCTCACAGACTTAGCATTTTAAATTTCAATCCTTTTGGTGAGCAATTGGATTATTTTTAAAGGAAACATCAGAACAAATGACAATAAAAAGAAACACTTTGAAAAATCTGAAGTTGCAAGTGCTAAAAATATAGTGTTGTGATGCATGCCTTATTTAAGAATATATCAGATATGTTTTGCCTCCTTGATAATTATTAAATCTTTTAGTCTCAAAAACAAAGTTACACATTAAAAAAAATAATTGACATTTGATTTGTGTGCTATACATTTTCTCACAAACTTCTTGAACATATTGAAGAGGAGAAAGGTTTATGAAGATTGTTTTTTTTAAATTTCTCCGCTCATACATGAGTAGTATGAAATACAAAACTTTTTTTTTTTTTTAAATAGAACAATGAGTGTAAGAGACTGAAAAGTTAATTCAGATCAACAGACATGAAGGTGAAACTATGTCTCATGGGACAATAACATCATATGGCATAAAATAGTTTATTCAGATCAACAAACATGGGGATGAAACTATGTCTTATGGGATATGAGCATCATATGGCATAAAATAGTTTATTCAGCTCAACAGGCATGAAGGTGAAACTATGTCTCATGGGATATGAGCATCATATGGCATAAAATAGTTTATTCAGCTCAACAGACATGAAGGTCAAACTATGTCTCATGGGATATGAGCATCATATGGCATAAAATAGTTTATTCAGATCAACAAACATGGTGATGAAACAATGTCTCATGGGACATTAACATCATATGGCATAAAATAGTTTATTCAGATCAACAAACATGGTGATGAAACAATGTCTCATGGGACATTAACATCATATGGCATAAAAAAGTTTTCAGGTAGCCACAAGACTTTTATTCAAAGCCTAAAATATACAGTATTTTATCTATATGAATTTGATTTTAATAATTTAAAATTAAATGTACCAAACAAATCTAAGTTAGGCCTATATTAGGAACACAATAAACAGTCTTCTCATAAAATAGAAATTCTATCTCAACCAGGCATATTTTTGTGTGTTAGGTGATATACTAATAGTAGGCCTACTTGCTTTTCAGGCTTAAGCAACCACATAAAAATATGTTTCCAAATTTAAAATGGAAGGACAAGGTTTAGAAAAAAAAACTTAATAAAAATTATTGAAAGTGAACGTCCCTTGTTTTCAGGAAATCAAATAAGTACATTTAAATGTTAAATATGCAAAGAAGAAATTGTATTTGAGGGCAGAAACACTTTACATAAGTAATAGAGGAAATATCTGCAAAATTGTTAATTGGAATGCTAAAGGATTAAAGGATTAAGCCAAGGACTGAAGGCAAAGGAGGTTGCAGATATAGAAAGTGAAGGCACAGGAGGTTGCAGATATAGAAACTATAACATTCCACAGGAGGTTGCAGATATATCTCTATCACATTCCACAGGAGGTTGCAGATATAGAAACTATCACATTCCACAGGAGGTTGCAGATATAGAAACTATTACATGGCATTATTATTTAAGATATAAAGAATCTTATCACTCTTAGATACAACATTTTTTTTTATTAAAGCACCTTTGAACTTGCCCAAATCTACCTCAGAAAAAGAGTAACAAAAAAAAATTCTTTGAACCAACTTGCCCCTGTGCAAAAAAGGAATGATTTGTTCTTTCAGTAAACACATGATATAGAAGTAAACATCAATGAATAAATAAGCCCCAGCTCTTCTCATGCCAGTCATAATAATATTAGTTTAACTTTTATCAAAAACTGAAGTTTACCTTCTGAAATTTTCAAGAGAAATGTTCACTTTATAAAAACTAACTTAGCATGATTATGATACGGGTTGGAATGATTATGATACGGGTTGGAATGATTATGATACGGGTTGGAATGCATACGGTACTAAATTTTTCATTTTTAAAAAGAAGTTTTTCCACATTACTTAAAAAGTAAATAAAATGGGGAGCTTGTACTAAGTAAAATATATTATGTATTTGAGAAAGTAGCCTAACAATATATAATCAATTTGTTAAATACAGCCAAGAACAGCTAAAGTTTGTGCACACAAAATGTCATTGTCGATCACAATAATCAATAGAGAAAATAATAATTTTGATAACAAATAATTTCACCAAAGCTGTAAAGACTTAAGAACGTAGACTGGGAAACAGAATTACAATAAAATAACTTTTAAAAAAATTAGTAGCAATTTAGTTTTTTTCAATTCTCGATGCCATTTTTAAATAATGTAGTAGGCTTAAACTGTAAATCTTTGTTGAATTCATACATTTAAGAAATAGATTAAGGTTTAATCAGTCAGACATGATTTCTTTTAAGGCAAATACAAGTCATTTTATCAGCGTTTACAAGATATGTACCTGAAATGTTTTTAGAGACACTTTCTTGGGACAAAAGTCCTTTTGATAACTTTCAGCATTAAGTACTTTCCTCTCTCTCTCTTTCTCTCTCTCTCTTCCCTCAAGGCACAGTAGAATATTTTCAGAATTGTGACAACCAAAAAAAGAAGAGAATAATGTCAGGTGCAAAATAAGTTTGACAGGATGATTACAATTTTAATCAAATTTGACTTTGAAGAAGAAAAAAAAAGTAAAGGCTTCAGAACTCACACCAAAATATTCTAGGAAACAAGTAAGTACACTGTAAACATTTAGCATACGATTTTGAAGTGACATAGTCTTACGAATGACATTGGCATTGATGTAATGTATCTCATTTCCCCCTCTAAATTTTAATATTTATCACTACGGCAACTTACACAAAATATATCTTTTAAATAAACATGTTTCAGCTACAATCATTTCTTAGTATTTTGTTAGTTTAAAACGAACAATTCATTTCAAAACAGGCTGTTGCATTATATGGGACATTACAGAAACACTGTCTAATAATAAGAATTGCTTATGGTATTTAAATAAAGTTGCTTTTTTTTCATATATCCAATCATTCTAAATGGCTTTGTCATATTTCTAATATCCATTTTTTTAAAATTCAAAACACACAACAGATCTTTGGTTGCAAAAGAAGGAAAGATATCCCATTCCTGAGAAAATCCTTATAAATAATGTTTGTATAATTTGCTATGATAGACATATATTTTTAGAACCTTCATATCTTCTTCTTCTTCTATATCTTAAGGGCCCACGATCAATTTATTGATCATTTTGGCTCCTATGCATGTAGATGGGATTTGCAATGTTTCTGTTACTGGTGGTGATGAGGAAATTATGCACTAGGGGTTTGAAGGCTTGAGGCAA
>CAXITT010000069.1:1041414-1053833 GCA_964033795.1 Lymnaea stagnalis
CTGCTTGGCGTCGGTGGCTGAGGAAGCTAGAGATCCATGTTTTAGTGGTGCCTTGAATCCCATATATCTGGAGTTTGTGTAGAAGCAAACTATGATTCACCCGGTCAAATGCTTTTGCGAAGTCCATTACTAGCACGTCAGTCTGCTTGTGGTTCTCCAGATTGGTCATCAAGTCTTCTACAAATTCGAGAAGCTGGGTCTCACATGACCTATTGACTCGGAAGCCATGTTGACAGTCATTGAGTATATTTTTGCTTTCAAGATGCTTCATGACAGAGCTTACGATTATGTGCTCCAACAATTTGCAGACGACGCTAGTGAGGGATAATCATGCAGAGCCATTGCAAGGAATGTCATTAGCAGATTTCATTTAATACATCTCCTCTCTAAGTGGTTAAAACAGGACAGACTTTTAACACTCAGCATTATTGTACATTTAGCAAAGACCACATTTCTAATCTACTTGAAAAAAATGTACATGTTCATAATATTAACTTTTTTCTTGCTAACTTACAAAATCATTTTACAGTGGTTTTCAAAACATTTTTTTTACATTATATTTGATTCCTTTACTCACTAGGTTACTACGACCAGATCTATAATTGTCTTATTATTTGCTATTTTCCTATTAAAAATCTTGGAGTTAAAATATTTGCTATCAACTTTTTTCTCTCACCAAAATTATATTTGTATTCTTAGAATTCTGACTGCATTGTTTATTAAAATAGATGCCCTGAAATCAAAGAATTTGTGAGAATGAAAAAATGTTAATGATATGAAGTATAAGAAAATTAAACTAAGTAGTCTTTGGTTTCTCTGAGATTTTCCCATAGCATTGCGAGCAGTTGCTATTAAAGGTCTGAGAGTAGATAAAGCCATGGACTTTTTCAAAAATGGATGTTCTAAAAACTGTGCTGAAGTGGCGCTGGGTATACTTCAACTTCCAAGCACTTGTCTATAAAATCTTTGAGCTTCTTTGATAGTTCTTGTTCATCCTTGATTTCTGGTTTACCCTGTGAATAGAAAATATGAACACACTTGCATTTATTCACACATTTGACTTCATGCACCTTTTTTTCTTTTCCAAGATAAATCTTTTGCATTTATTTCTTTATTAAATATCAGTTACTGTAGAACTAAAACAATGACATTGACAATTGTATATAAATAATGCTACTATTTATTGTAGATTAAAACTTTGTAATAAAAAAAAATGTATCTCCTCCTTCTCTACTATGTTAATTATGCTGCCTTACAAGATATTCTGGAGTATAGCCTTTCACCATTTTAACAAATCAGATAAGAGATTATCCTGGAGGATTCATCTGTAAATATTTTAAAACTATTAACACCCACCTTCGTAGCGATACGGCAGATAGCTTTTAAAGTTGTTTCGTTTAGGTAAGGAGGTTCACCTTATAGCATCTTAATTATAATTCCAAGTCTCCAGATATCCACCTTATTACCATACTGTTTTATGAAATTGACAAAAACATTTGTAAAAACTATATCAGTTAAAATATAAAGGTTATTTCACATGTTAACAAAGTCAATGGACACTAAAGATCATTAACATTAATTAGGAAATTTCTTACCTCAAAAAAACCTCTAGTGCCATCTACTATGGTGTCCCAACCATTGCGTCTCTCTTGCCTTTAACTTTGCTAGGTTGGACACAAAAGCCAAAATCTGTAAGCTTGACTGCCCCAATCATGCCAATTAGCACATTGTCACTTTTAATATCTCTATGGATAATGTTCCTGTCATGAAGAAACTGCAAGGCAAGGCATTCCCTACACACTGCAGCTATCTGCCCTTCCTTCATGATGGTTTATGTAACCAGATCTGTGAGAGGACCTCAATCTAAATACTGCCAAAGATAAGCCAAGAAAGTTTGTTGAGTTTCATGAATTTTGTAGTTAAAGGAGCTTACAAATATACTTAAATTTTGGCAAAAAACTGAGTCACATTTTGATGCACTGAAGCAAGTTTGAGATAACGGGAAATCCTGCTACCATTATACCATTATACCAATATTACATAAGCAGTTATAACTTAAATGCACTTTATTACACCACTTCTGTTAATAAAATGATTATTTATATACAAATATATATTTTATACACATACATATGACATATGTAAACAATCATTATGTAATAATAGATGTAGTGATACTATAAAACATTAAATACAACAGTATGATAATTATCAGGAACAGGGAAAAAAAATATTTACTATCATTAGCTTAGAGTTGAAATGATATAAAGCAAAAGAAAGTGGAAGCAAAATATTTGCTTAGTTAGCAAAATTTGTGGGAATAAAAAAATATTTGTTTTTTTTAAATTGTCCTACTAGTAACACCACCCAAGAAAGTTAAGTCTTTTCATTGGTAAATATCCATTTTCTCCACCACTGATAATTGAATAAAGTTAGTAACAGAGAATTTAATTTTTAAATATTTGATTTCATAAGCAAAATTAAAAAGTCTAATATTTATTACAATTCTTTGGGGATTAAAGCCATAGCCTAATTTTTTTTGGACATACTGACCTCCATTACAAACCAGAGCTCCTCTTCAATTTAATAGCAGTCAAGGAAGGTGACAATATTTTCTTGTCTGTAAAGTTTCATGAATTCAATCTCAGTGATGATCAATGATTTCTTCGGTTGGTTATTCAGATCCATCCACATGTTCAGAATCTTTATACTTTGCCATACACACTATTCCTGAAGCTTATTAGACATAATAAAGTAGCTTATTAATTTAAAAGTTTAAATATACATAATTTATCAATGCTTATATTGGTGAACTATTTTATGCTGTGGCTTAGTTTTTATTTGTTTTGGATTGTCTTCGGTCCTAAAAAATATGATTAAAAGACCTTGTCTGCTGTATCAATACTTATGTATTTCTGGTGGTATCAGTATAAGAACGAATGAATGTGTACAAGGTAATATGATGTTTCAAATACAAGTGCCAAATAATTATAATTTTAAAGTAGCCTTCTACTAGTCATACTCATAGCAAAGTATGCTTTTTGTATGTGTGTTCAATTTCTGTTTATATGCTTTAAATTTTTTATCTAGGCTACATAAAAAAAGAAAAAATAATTTAGGGCTACCCTAATGTTAAGACATATCCTAATAAAATTAAGTATACCGGTATATTAGTATATTTCTTTCATAGTGTCACTCTTGTCACATAGATATATGATTATGATAATATGTTATATAAGTATAATATTTTATATAGAATACTGTGTAGTGTAGGCTTAATGGCTGTTTAGTAGGTCTATTCAGTGTGTTACAATAGTTATTTTTCAAACATTGCTGAATTTTTCTCTGTCTATGCTATGAATACTATTAACTATGAGTATGAGTACTATGACTATATAGTTATAGGTCTATTATTATATTTATTTAATATATTTTATATATATTGTGAATATGGTGCCTCTAATTTTATAATGGTAAACGTACAATTTAAATTCCCAGTGCCCATCGTCTGAGCAGTCCTAAGCAGTCAGGTGTCTGGTGGTGAAATTTCAATTAATTATGCCAAGTTTTTGGTTATCAGAAATGGTATTTATCCTTTGACGGTGTAGAAACTAGAACATGTCGTGTTTTCAAATATTTTATTTTTAATCTAGTGCAATTTATTTCAATGGCTGCCATTTTGATAAACAAGCTGTAAAGTCTCATGAAATTTATACAACCCCTAAAAACAAACTTTTTCGTATAAATCCTTTATATTTATATATTGAGTAATGGGGAGTGGGGATAAGTAACTCACTTTATAAGAATCCCAATTAGTGCCCCCCACATTTTTTTTAAACACCTGAACTATATTAATATTCCAATGACCCACCTGCTTTTACAAGGCAGATTTATTTTAACCAACTATTTCATAAAAACAAAAGAAAATATTATGCACCAAACACACTTTGTAATATTTTTTTTTTTTTTAAAGAATCTCACGGAAGCAGTTATCTCGAATTTCCTTTAGTGAAAACAGTACCATTACCATCATAATTGAATAAATAATTCCTTCACTTTTTCCCTTGAAATACAGGAAAATACTGATTTTGGGGGTTTGGGGAGTGAGTGTGAGGCTAAAATTGTGTTTCTATCCGCATCAAGTCTATGTGCCAAGTTTCAGGTTGATAGGTTGATGGGAAGTGGGTCAATAGGCCGTCAGAAGATTTTGCCGTCGGAAGATTCTGCCGGCCAGCCAGTTAATATAAAGTATTCTTAAATGCTGCGATTGGTTATCGCATCTAACAAGTTAATATTCTATCAAATTCTAATTTTTGTCCACAAAAAAAAATATAAAAATAATAATAAACCACACAAAATAGTGCAATCATACAAAAATTTAATGATGTGAATATGTGAATGTGAACTGAGTAGCCTATTATAACAGCGAGCCTGGATATTTTTGAACCGTAATATAAAAGCCCACCAGATGTGAATGGAAAGAAACTGCTCTATTGCAGCAAGAAGGTGACTCTAGATTGTTTGAGCAGTCGCTGATTCACACTCAACCATTTCCTTATCGATTGTAAACATGGCGCAGCCGGTGGGGGTGAAATTGTACTGCATTTTTAGTGTGTGTATCTCGGCGTGTTGTGGACTGCCCGCTCTCACTTCTCACTCACGTGACTCGCGTGTAGCGCTACTCTCAAACCCATTCAGTGATATAAAATAAATATAGATCAATACATTAACTCAGCGCCGAGACGTGCTTACCGTAACCTACTCAAAAAATTATTTATTTAAAGTTGATCTGTTTGTTGATAATTGTTAAGAGCTGGCCTATGCCTAGGTTTCACACGGAAAAGCATTTCAAGAACCTTCAACTGGAACTAAAGCTATTTATAGCACAATACCAGACAGTGAGTGGTGAGTACAACCTATAAATAATAATTCATTCTTTACTTCGCCTGGTTATCTTAGACGTCTGAGTGTGGGCCATAAGTCTACCCCCGTAGTTATATTATTTTGAAAGCTGTGATACCTTGTTTAACACTGTTCTTTTAAATTCTAAAGTTCTATCTAAGCAAATAACACATTTTTACTTATTTTTGCTCCATGATTATTTGATCTCTGCTTTCATCCCAACGTTGCGTGCCTAGTTATTGCTACTGGGTGACATATCTTCTCATCAGTGTAGGCGTGGGCAATCCGCTCGAGGTGCTTGCTAAAAGTCATTTTGTCTGAAACATCTTAACAAAAATATCGTTGTCATTATCATAATAGATTATAAAATAATAGCCTACTGATAATAGTACTTGACGATATTGATTCTATACAATTCATGGTTTAAGAACATCTCAAATTGTAATTCATTTGTGCACCAACATGGACATGCGGGTTTTAAAATGCAACCCTCTGCCTCTTTGAATATTTTTTGGACCCGTCTCTGCACTGCTCTAGACTAACAAAACATGATGTATAAGGTGGTTGAACATGAACCACTTTTACATCCAAAAAGACCAATGAGCATCACTTCCCCTCCCGCGCATTGTTACAGTGGTTATGAAACACTTCAGACACTACAGATAATAGCTAGCATTTGACTCTTGTTTCAAGGGCACTGTTAATAACGATACAGGCCTATATAAATAAGCCTTTGTGAGTGACCCCGTATTCTGATGCTATTAATTAAACAAAGGCAAGTTTTAATGAACATTTTTTTCCCCGTAAAACGTAATTATAGCACAAATGTTAATACAATCAGGGGCGTTATTTTTTTTTTTTTTTGGTGTCGGGCATGGTTGGGGGCCTCAAAGTTTAAACCACTTGAAGGGAGAATGGAGATTGGGGAGGGGGGTTAATTTACAATGACTGAAAAGTCATATACAGAGACGGCCTTTACGGTGTGTGACCTGTGCCCTCGCATTAGGACGCCCAGTAAATATGTACAATAATCTATTATAGTGAAGTGTTAACCTCGGGTCCGGGGTCGAGAAACGATATCCTAACTTTTCGTACAATCGCTTTCCACACAATGAGCTCTCATGCAATGAAAATTGCATTCTTAATTTGGATACTAGCACTGGGGTTGGGACCAACCAAAAGTGCGTGAAAATTGATTTAGTAATAGCGTATTTCCTTGTCCCTCTTACAATTATCTCAGCTGAAAGAATTATGGAGAACAAAAAGCTTTCCGGGGCGCAAAATCGCAAGCGCAAAGCAGAAAAAGTACGTGGTAATCGGGAAAAGACCGGAGCAGTACAGGGACAGGGAAGGGGGCGCCGAACGGGTGCTTCGCACAGGGTGAACGGTTCCCAAGGCTTAACTTTGGCACCCCTTACAAGTATAATCATTAAGGAAAAAGCTAGTTATTCGGGTATGAGTTTATCACCTATGGTTGTTTAAAAAAGAGCATATGTAATAAACTTAATGCCGAACAACTCGCTTTTTCCTTTAATGGTTATACTTATAAGGGGCGGCAAAGTCAAGCTTGCATATGGCGCCAGCAACCGTCGGGCCCCCGGCCCTGTCATGTGACTCATGACTTAATACTGGATAAGGCTATCGAGAGCAGAGCCATCGCGTGGTCCCAGCATCCACTTTGACTGCACAAAAAAAAAAAAAGTGGGGGAGGCGCTCTCATATTTTTGGGGGGCCCTAAGTTGTGATACAGATGTCCTGGAGGAAACCCTAAGTTGTGATACAGATGTCCTGGAGGAAACCCTAAGTTGTGATACAGATGTCCTGGAGGAAACCCTAAGTTGTGATACAGATGTCCTGGAGGAAACCCTAAGTTGTGATACAGATGTCCTGGAGGAAACCCTAAGTTGTGATACAGATGTCCTGGAGGAAATTAAAAGGAATTATGTTAAATTGCATTAAATATTTTAATAGGTGACGTCCGAAAAGTGGCAGGGGGCGTCCAAAAGTAACGCGTCCACGACGCCTGTGAACATGGGGGGTGACATCATATCTACTCATGCAGCTATGTGACATAAAGTCTCATACAAACCGACCAGCGTCTACAGCTCTATGTGAGATATTTGGGGTTTTGGTGTTGTTGTTTTGTTGTTTTTTTATTGAGATATAGAAATCCAACTTGGTGTGTGGGCGTGGGGTGGAGTCGGGTAGATGCATTGTATAGTCCTATTATAATCACTGTAAAGTCCTATTATAATCAGATTAACACTCGCCATCTCAAATTCATATTATAATCTACTTTAAAAGACCACCCGATCAGGGGAGCTTCAAGCAGATCAAGTATCCTGACTGGCAACATTTTAAAAAACAAATACCGTATATATAATATACACGAAGCCAAACATTTCATTGATTGTATCCAGAGCGGTGGAACTAGCGGATCGGGCCCTGGTTGTCAACCTCCGTAAATCAACGGACAGTCCGTAATAACTTGAACTAAATTGATTTGTCCGTAAAAGTCTGTTGGAACTTTAGGATGCCCGTAAAAGAAAGATTGAGTTTTTTGTCTTTAAAAAAGGGTTTTGAATCGAAACTGAACTGGATTTCTCAACGTTTGTCATTTCTTCGAGCTTGCTTTAGAGTTTAGAATAAGGTTGTTAAACGAAAACCGGTTGTTGGTTTCCGGTACCAAAACCGGATACCGAATTTTTTACAATCCTAATTTAAAAATAATAAATCCATAGGCGCATGTTTCTTTTGTTTTTTTAAATAAACACAACAAAAATCAAATTTCCGTTCGATCAAATTTCCGTCGATCAATTTACCGTCGACGAAATTTCTGTCGATCAGATTTCCGGTAACCGCCTACAGCCAGTACCACGTTCAGAGTTTCCCCCAAGACTTAACACGCTTTTATCTGAACCTCAAAGACATCAAACACAACGGGGCGTGTTCTTTAAACAAAACAACCTTCCACCAGAACCTTAAGATGCCGCTGTGGTTTTGGGAACGCCGATAAGGGGGAGATTTAGTAGATAGACAATGCAACATCGATCGGGGATGTTTATGGTGGTGGTAATTGTTGAATATTTATTACCAAATGGCTGATGGGTAGCTTTGTACATAACGGTGGGGGTTGAGTCTACGTGTGATATTGCAACTGTTGGGGTGTGGGGGAGCCCGGTCATCATCAGTAACAAAAAACCTCATCAAGTTTCCGGTTTGTGTTTATGAAAGACGCAGTTGGAGGGCGTGGGGGGGGGGTAGCTAGAGTTATCGACACCCGCAGTGCTGTCCTTGATTTTGCAAATTAACGAAAACCTCAGTGCATTCATTAATGCCACACACATTAAAAAAATAATAACCTAGTGTGAAATGGGCCGAAAATGCCGCCCTCAAATAATTGCAGCCCAGGGCCCCGAGCCCCACCCCCAGTTACGCTCAAAGATATAATGCCTCCTCTGAACATAGCCAAATCAAATAACTACATTGTTTAGCATAGGCAAAAAGTTTAAGAAATTTAATCATTTAAAAATATTCATTAACACAGGGGCGTCATTTCATTTTTATAGGGGTGGGGGGTGGGGCAAAACCAAAACTTGGTCGGCTTGTTAAGTTATTACTAGAGGCACCACAGTAATTAGCAATTTAAATAAAATCTGAAAAGTCAGGGGGGGGGGGGGCTAATGCCCCACCCTACCCTACCCAAAAGACGTCCCTGATTTATCGAGAACATTTTTTTTTAATCAATTACTATCACACACACTCAAACATTACTATCCGACACACTCAAACAAAACCAACATCATTCAATGATCATTCGTTGTACAGGACCCGCGGACTATCATAAACCGCTGCTCCAAATTAAAGGCAACCTCCACTTCCAGCACAGGAAACAACCAGGTAACATTCGCCACCTCACTTCGCTTCTAGAAACGTCTGGATTCTATGTTCGCGTTAGGTCTGGCTCAAATTATTTGCACATTAGAAATAACTGGACCTGAAACGACAGTTTATTTACCAACAAACCAAAAGACTGAGGGGGGGGGGGGAATAACTATTTTGAAAGAAAAAAAAAGCGAAAGAAAAAAATAACCAACAACGTAAATTTGAGGGGAGTGAAGCTTACTGAGTTGATGCTAAAAATAGCTGGTATCGGATCCACGGTTCCTGGCAAGTTTTCAAATCATTTTATTTTGTCCCAGATCGTCCCGTGTCTGTCTACCAGAGGTAGGGCTATCCTCACACTTTTTAAGAACGTTGGGGGGGGGGGGGGGGAGATTTCGATTTCATATTGTAAGAAAAGAACTTCAATAAAGCAGTTGGGAATTAAATACATTGTTAAGTTTTTTTTTGTTTTTTTTTAAACTGCCCCCCACAATCTTCTCCCAACCTTCCCCAAACCTTTTCCCCACCAAACTTCTTCACAATCGTCCCCCAACATGCCCCCACAGCCTCCCCCCCCCCACCTTCTTCCCAACCTTCCCCTTAACCTTTCCTCCAACCTTTCCCCACACCCCGTTTCTTAAGTAGTGATATCAAATTCCCTGCGTAAAACTAATTTACATGAGGTCATAATCTAACCGAAATAAGAATAGAATTCAATTTAAAAGACCCAATCAAATACGCACATCGTAAAACGTGTTGCTAGCTAATAAATTATATTATGAAACCTTAATTATTTTCTTACACCAAAACTCGGGGGGAGTTGGAGGGGGGTATAGTTCAAGACTGTTGTTATGCTCTTCTTCATTTTATGTGCCGTATGAAAGTAACACGTTTGAATCATACACACAGAAACTCATTTAGTACGAAATACGCCCACGAAATTGTACTTTGTATGCCAATATCATTCATGTAGTATCCACCACGCACACACTCACACACACTGAAAAACAAAATTATACCCGAATCAACTTAATGACAGGAAAAGAAAATATATGAAATGGCGGCCCGACTACTGCCATAGTTATATTTATAGCACAATGAAAGCTTTTTATGTTGATTTTTTTTTTTTTAAATTCTAAAAATAATCGGTTGGTGTTAGAGAGTACAGAGTTAGACTAAATGCCGAGTTCTTCCACACTCTGCAGTCTCTCTCTCTCTCTCTCTCTCTCTCTCTCTCTCTTTATATATAATACGTTGTCTAACGATCAAACTTCTTTTTCATTTATTGGGGTAAAGTAAATATTTTAATAGGATGCATTGATTTAAAAGTTTAAATAGTTTGTTTTAAATAAATAAATATATATATATATATTAAATGCTGTCATTAATTGTTGAAGTCTAATGTCGTTTAGGAAACTCATAGCTTGTGTGGGGCCGAAGAGTAGCGTCCAGTGTCTACTTTTCTCCCGTCTATAATTGAATAGTGAGTCATAGTTATATTCACCTTGGAAATGTTCCTGTTTTTTAAATATATATAATATATATATATATTTTTAAAACTCTGCTTTCATCGGATAGAAGAGTTCAGCCCACCTTAAGTAACCATAAAGTACAGGCATTCAATGTTACGTCATCGTGCTATTTTCACTGCCCCTCTTAAAATAGCCTCCGACGAAAGGAATTCTTTCCTTGAAAGGCTAACATACATATTTACTGAACGGTTGAAGAAAATTTGGTTAAGACACGTCTTTACAAAAAAAAATCCTTCATATTAACTTCGCTTTTGTGTGTTTGGGGCAAAATCTTCGGAGGGCTAATTGACCCACTTCCCGTCAACCTATCGACGGCATATAGACTCAGTGCCGATGACAAAACATTACATCAAGTTGTCAGCCCCACCCCCAATTGCCCCCCCCCCTCCCAAAAAAAAAAAATAAGTTTTTCGTGTTTTTCAAGGGAAAGTTAAGGGAAATATGATAACACTAATTTCATGAAATAAAATTCCCAATAACTGCACTAAACGAGATTCTCTTTAAAAAAAATATCGCAAGTGCATTTGCTGCGTAATATTTTATTTTGTATTTCTAAAAAAAAGTTGATGAAATAAATCTGCGGTGTAAAAGCGGGCGGGACATTTGAATGTTAAAATAAAATAAAATAATTAAAAAATGCACACCAAAGGATTTATACGGGAAAAACCGTTGTTTTTAGCAGTTCTTAATTATTGTGATGTTTTATTACCAGTAGACAATTAATGTTAGGTAACTAATAATAGATTGTCAAAGAATATATTTAAAAGATTTTTTTTTTAAATTAAAAGGGAACAGTCAGTAAAATGTTTGTAAAATGTCGCTGTATCAAAGCCATACGATGAGACTTTGGTCCTGGACGGTCGTACTGATCACATGACCATTAACCAGTTCGTTAGGAGATACATCAAGCCAATGAGAGCGTTGTGTATCGGGGTTGTATCTAACCTATCCTGAGATAAACAAGTATAGAAAATATATCCTTTAATAAAAAAAAACGTATAGAAAATATATCCTTTAATAAAAAAAACGTATAGAAAATATATCCTTAAAAAAACAAGTCTATAAACTAATCAAATGATCAATCACGTGAAGATGGTTGATAGACGGAAACATTTTGGTGCTTACAAATCAAGCAACTGCGTTTGTATTAGAAGTGCTGCAAAAATGTAGCCTGAACCTTTAGCGTTTACACATTATATTTTCTTAGGAGATTGCGTGTTTCTGGTTTCTACCATCATGTCCGTTGGATGTTAAAGGTGCTCTGTGTGTCTACCATCATGCCCGTTGGATGTTAAAGGTGCTCTGTGGGCCTGCCACCATGCCCGTTGGATGTTAAAGGTGCTCTGTGGGCCTGCCACCATGCCCGTTGGATGTTAAAGGTGCTCTGTGGGTCTACCATCATGCCCGTTGGATGTTAAAGGTCCTCTGTGGGTCTGCCACCATGCCCGTTGGATGTTAAAGGTGCTCTGTGTGTCTACCACCATGCCCGTTGGATGTTAAAGGTGCTCTGTGGGCCTGCCACCATGCCCGTTGGATGTTAAAGGTGCTCTGTGGGCCTGCCACCATGCCCGTTGGATGTTAAAGGTGCTCTGTGGGTCTGCCACCATGCCCGTTGGATGTTAAAGGTGCTCTGTGGGTCTGCCACCATGCCCGTTGGATGTTAAAGGTGCTCTGTGTGTCTGCGACCATGCCCGTTGGATGTTAAAGGTCCTCTGTGTGTCTACCACCATGCCCGTTGGATGTTAAAGGTGCTCTGTGTGCCTACCATCATGCCCGTTGGATGTTAAAGGTGCTCTGTGTGTCTACCATCATGACCGTTGGATGTTAAAGGTGCTCTGTGGGCCTGCCACCATGCCCGTTGGATGTTAAAGGTCCTCTGTGGGTCTACCACCATGCCCGTTGGATGTTAAAGGTCCTCTGTGTGTCTACCATCATGCCCGTTGGATGTTAAAGGTGCTCTGTGGGCCTGCCACCATGCCCGTTGGATGTTAAAGGTGCTCTGTGGGTCTGCCACCATGCCCGTTGGATGTTAAAGGTGCTCTGTGTGTCTACCACCATGCCCGTTGGATGTTAAAGGTGCTCTGTGAGGCTGCCAGCATG
>CAXITT010000069.1:1053945-1069635 GCA_964033795.1 Lymnaea stagnalis
CTACCATCATGCCCGTTGGATGTTAAAGGTGCTCTGTGTGTCTACCATCATGCCCGTTGGATGTTAAAGGTGCTCTGTGTGTCTACCATCATGCCCGTTGGATGTTAAAGGTGCTCTGTGTGTCTACCATCATGCCCGTTGGATGTTAAAGGTGCTCTGTGTGTCTACCATCATGCCCGTTGGATGTTAAAGGTGCTCTGTGTGTCTACCATCATGCCCGTTGGATGTTAAAGGTGCTCTGTGGGCCTGCCGCCATGCCCGTTGGATGTTAAAGGTGCTCTGTGTGTCTACCATCATGCCCGTTGGATGTTAAAGGTGCTCTGTGTGTCTACCATCATGCCCGTTGGATGTTAAAGGTGCTCTGTGTGCCTACCATTATGCAAGTTGGGTGTTAAAGCTGAACTACGTGCTGAAAATGTGCATGCATTGAAACCAGTTTCATCTGACGAACAGCGGGTCGAACTCTTGTCTTGAACTCAGTCTCAGTCGTTGAAGTGTATGCTAAGCACTGGATGACGTGTCCAGATCCTCATGGGAAAAATGGTGAAAAAGTCTTGTCTTGAATTCAGTCGCTTCGTTAGAGTTTTAGTATATGTTAAGTACTGGATGACACGTCCAGTTACTTCTGATGCTCCTTCGAGCATCTTAATTTGCTATCGTCCCTGCCAAATGACCAATCCACTCCAATCCGGTTGAACTGATATCGGGGTCTTCATTTATGGTACTTGAGTCAGGAAATGGTTTCAGAAGCCTTTTTTCTCTGACAGAGCATACCTAGAAGCCGTGTGAGAAATGGCGTTACGTTTTTTAAGCACTGCTTCCAATGATGAAGAAATGGGTTCGAGCAAAACGATAAATTGGTCATGATAATGCAAAGAACACAACAATAGATTACATCAAAACTCACACCCCAGAACTCAACAGTTATTCATACCGCTCAATGATTCGACGAAAGCCACGCTACAGACTAATTGTAAGGAACAACGAAAAACTCAAACAGTGATTTCCAAGACTGAAAAATTAAGTACAATGAATGGGAAAAATAAGGAATATATTTCCATTCATAATAAAAAATATCTTATCTTATCTTAGATACGGTAAATGTGTTATTCCAGCCTCTGTGCTCTTCTTCAATTTTTTTATAATCTGGATAGCATCTTCCTACACGAAGACTTTGCTGCCTAGGAAAACACAAGACTCTTGTTTACACCCAAGACAGTTGCTGTAGAGTTAATTGGTGGTAAATGACAGTGCAGAGAGAGAGGCGTATGAGTTGTAAATACTTTCAGCACTTCGATAGTCAAGAATGAGGGAAAGAAACAATTTATTCTTTAGGTTGTGTTAGCCACCGAAAACATTGTCCGTGCAAAATCTAACAAATGAGTGATGTTACATGTATCAATAAGCCTTCTGATCGATCACGTTTGATTGGCTGGAACTTTGGGATTAACATTGCATTCGTTTCTGTTAATATACTTTTAAACTCTCCACTTCTTAAAATACTTTAAACCCTCTGAGGAAGTACTCAAACTTCACTAAGGCAGTACTCAGAATTCACCGAGGCAGTACTCAGAATTCACTGAGGAAGTACTCAGACTTCACTGAAGAATTACTCAGACTTCACTGTGGCAGTACTTAGAATTGAGTGAGACAGTACTCAGAATTCACTGAGGAAGTACTCAGATTTTGAGGAAGTACCCAGACTTCACTGAGGCAGTACTTAGACTTCACTGAGGAAGTACTCAAGGAAAACTATGATTTTTTTTTTTAACGGCTCTATGCTGATACATCCTGAAATAAACAAGGATATCATAATTATCATAAAACGGACGAGAAATTGTGAAACAAACAAGGATAGCATATATATCGTGAAATTAAAAAAAAAAGGATAGCAGAGATATCGTGAAACAAACAAGGATATCATATTTATCACGAAATACACCAGGATAGCAGAGATATCATGTCATAAACAAGGATAGCAGAGATATCCAAAAAAAAAACAAGGATATAAGAACTATCCTGGAATACACAAGAATATTCTAGCAAACCTATCCCAAACGACGATAGTCAGACTATCTGTGAACTGCTTCATTCCGTGTGTTTATTTATCCCAGGTTTTCCCTACAGTGTTCATCCAGGTATAACGTCGATGCCTCGTGGCCCATGTGTGCAGTGGGTGGGGGGGGGGGGGAATACCTCCTCTCATGGGTCTAACTATACGCCTATGCCCCATGCGTGCTGTTAAAGGCGGGGAGGGTTGGGGGGNATACCTACTCTCATGGGTCTAACTATACGCCTATGCCCCATGCGTGCTGTTAAAGGCGGGGAGGGTAGGGGGGGGAGGGGGGCAAACACATATTCTCATGGGTCTAACTATACGCCTATATGCGCCTCCTGTGTTTAAGTTCCCTCAATAAACAATGATCGCAAGAGTTACCTACATCTCCCACACACGTGACCTTAGTGGGATGGTAGGACGTGATCTTAGTGAGATGGTAGGACGTGACCTTACTGAGATGGTAGGATGTGATCTTAGTGGGATGGTAAGACCTTAGTGGGTCGGTAGGACGTGATCTTAGGGGGTTGGAGCATGTGACATTAGGGGATGGTAGCACGTGACCATAGTGGGATGGTAGGACGTGATCTTAGTGGGATGGTAGGACGTGATCTTAGTGGTATGGTAAGACCTTAGTGGGTCGGTAGGACGTGATCTTAGGGGGTTGTAGCATGTGACATTAGGGGATGGTAGCACGTGACCTTAGTGGGATGGTAGGACGTGATCTTAGTGGGATGGTAGGACGTGATCTTAGTGGTATGGTAAGACCTTAGTGGGTCGGTTGGACGTGATCTTAGGGGGTTGTAGCATGTGACATTAGGGGATGATAGCACGTGACCTTAGTGGGATGGTAGGACGTGATCTTGGTGGGATGGTAGGACGTGATCTTAGTGGTATGGTAAGACCTTAGTGGGTCGGTTGGACGTGATCTTAGGGGGTTGTAGCATGTGACATTAGGGGATGGTAGCACGTGACCTTAGTGGGATGGTAGCACGTGACCTTAGTGGGATGGTAGGACGTGATCTTGGTGGTATGGTAAGACCTTAGTGGGTCGGTAGGACGTTATCTTAGGGGGTTGTAGCATGTGACATTAGGGGATGGTAGCACGTGACCTTAGTGGGATGGTAAGACATTAGTGGATTGGTAGGACGTGATCTTAGGGGATGGTAAGACCTTAGTGGATTGATAGGACGTGATCTTAGTGGGATGGTAAGACCTTAGTGGGATGGTAGGACGTGATCTTAGTGGGATGGTAGGACGTGATCTTAGTGGGATGGTTGGACGTGATCTTAGTGGGATGGTAAGACCTTAGTGGATTGGTAGGACGTGATCTTAGTGGGATGGTAAGACGTTAGTGGGATGGTAGGACGTGATCTTAGTGGGATGGTAGGACGTGATCTTAGTGGGATGGTAGGACGTGATCTTAGTGGGATGGTAGGACGTGATCTTAGTGGGATGGTAGGACGTGATCTTAGTGGGATGGTAGGACGTGATCTTAGGGGATGGTAAGACCTTAGTGGATTGGTAGGACGTGATCTTAGTGGGATGGTAAGACCTTAGTGGGATGGTAGGACGTGATCTTAGGGGGTTGTACCATGTGACACTAGGGGATGGTAGCACGTGACCACAGTGAGATGATAGGACTTGACCTTAGTGGGTTGGTAACACGTGACCTTAGTAGGATGGTAGCACATGACCTTGGTGGGTTGTAACACGTGATCTTAGTAGGATGGTAGCACATGACTTTAGTGGGTTGATAAATCGTGACCTTTGTAGGATGGTAGCACATGACCTTAGTAGGATGGTAACACGTGACCTTAGTTGGACGATAACATGTGACCTTAGTGGGATGGCAGCACGTGACGTTAGAAGAATGGCGGCACGTGACCTTAGAAGAATGGCGGCACGTGACCTTAGTAGGATGGTAGCACATGACCTTAGTGGGGCAGTAAAATATGACCTTATTGGGTAGGTAACACGTGACCTCAGATGGATGTTACACTTGACCTCAGATCAGGGGTTCGTAACCTTTTCTGTTTCAAGAAACCCCCTTTGCGTCCCACTTACACCATCAAGCATGAACACCTATACACCCTCCACTTAAAACACCCTTCCCCCCACCCACACACACGCCGTAATGAGTAATCTGACCAATTTACCTATTCTTTCGTTAGTCATCTTTCCCCCAGATCAGGGGTTCGTAACCTTTTCTGTTTCAAGAAACCCCCTTTGCGTCCCACTTACACCATCAAGCATGAACACCTATACACCCTCCACTTAAAACACCCTTCCCCCCACCCACACACCCGCCGTAATGAGTAATCTGACCCATTTACCTATTCTTTCGTTAGTCATCTTTTCCCCCCCCCCCCCCCATACACAAACAAGTTTTCTATATGATTTGTTTTATGAATCAACAATTTCTTTTGAAAGAAATTCTGCCAGTGGAAAGTTAGCCCTTTACTTCCAACCATCTTTGGCAATGACGTTGTCTTCATTGTGGACGCTGCATGCAGAGCGCCCATGTTAAACTATGAACTTACCCCACAAGGACTGTGACACGGTCCCGGCGTCAGCCCCATGGATTCAACTCAAGACTGTCATACTCTGGCTGGTTTATTTGAACAAGGTTTTCATTTGTTTTTTGTTTTTGTTTTTTTTTGACACACATTTTACAGTTAAGACGTGTCGAGAAAATCGTCTACGATCCACAAAACGGGGCTACGTCTAATCGATTATTTAAATGAAGAAATGTGATTGGTTGAAAGTGGTCAAGTGACACACTTAAATAGTTGACCTACTTCATTTGAAGCTACGACGATAAAATTATAATAACTGCAACACTATATATATTTTTTTTTAAATGGCATTAAACCATTTATTGTTATTATCTCTTTAACTAGTGCATGGATCGACCAGGCAAACACGATATATGTATCTGCCCAAACTGCTCACATTCAAACGGTCCCTTCGCAGCTAAAGATGTGTGTTTAATGGTAAACTTTACAATGGTGGTGAAATCCATTGTATGAGGTAAACACTTCTCCTTTTATCAGCTCTTCATTCATCTTCAATATATTTGTACCGAAATTGTTACATTACAAAATGGAGATTTTGATGAATTTAAAATATGTCCTTTTGGTTCAAATCTATCTATGATGATAGCTAGAGCTTCAAGAGATGTCGTTTTGATTCAAATCTATCTATGGTGATAGTTAGAGCTTCAAGAGATGTCGTTTTGGTTCAAATCTATCTATGGTGATAGTTAGAGCTTCAGGAGATGTGAACCAATAACACCCGGTCATATTTAAGAATTCTCATGTTGGAAATGTCTAAACCATCCATTCATCTTGTGATGGAAACGACAACTGGGGCCTCAAAATAGCTTTGATGGGGGTGGTGTCACGTGACCACGATTTATCACAACAACGCGAACCTGCCCAACCTCCACCTCCGAGAAAAACAACAATTGTTATAAAATTAACTTTGAAATTAATTCAATATTAACCACAGTTTTAGCGTTCGGGGTCTGACAGTCGTTTAGATTCTGGATTTCTAATGCACACGTGCTTAGTGTTGACCTTGTTGACTTAAGGAGGGTCGTCTGAAAGTGATGGGAGGAAAAGAGGGTAATTGGGGGGGGGGGTGGGGGGGGGGGGTCGACATAAAGTGACTTCTTCAAGTTATAGCGTGACGTAATCAGGTTTGAACATCACAGNGACGACGAGAGAATGTCTCTTATTTTCCCGCCTAGCCTGTTTGTGCAGTGCTTGACGGGTTGACTCACTGGCCTCATCACGTGACTGCAGGTCGCCCTACTACAACTTCATAATTATGCATACCACTGAAAAGGATCCATCTTCTCCACAAAATGACCCCCCCCCCCTTTTTTTTACCCCACACACATTTTTTTCCATTAACATTTTCATTGAGTAGATCCACATATGATAATCATAGATTCACGTCAACTACTGAGTGGATAAACCTAAACTCACCGACTAGATCCATCGCCAGGGTCAATTAGGAGATTTAAGGTTGAGGTATCATTAAGGCATGACGTGTCAAGCATGGAGTCGTTTTAAACATGTCAGTAGTCATTTATTTTTATTTTTTTTAAAAGTGGGGTGCAGGGATGGCGCACATGTGACGACTGTGGGGTGCAGGGATGGCGCACATGTGACGACTGTGGGGTGCAGGGATGGCGCACATGTGACGACTGTGGGGTGCAGGGATGGCGCACATGTGACGACTGCAACTGTCCACCCTATTCCGCCAAATAGATCTATTTTGATATTTCGAGCTTTCTAGAATATGTCCCCAACGCCTCCACATACACACAAAAACACCCCCCCCTTCCCCCCCCCCCCNAAAAAAAAAAAAAAAAACCCAGCTAAACACACACACACACAAAACAATTATTATTTTCTGAAATATTAAAAATAGGAACGACAAAAATAAAGCGGACCGGAAAAACCATCAGATCTGGCCACCCCTGGTCCATTTAATTTAAATTAAATATGAATACTCTCTTCCTGTGGGAGGGTCTGGTGAAACATTATTTGTTAAAAATCTATTTATACTTTTTACAGTTTCTGAATTTATGAAATAAAACTAATGTTCTTTAAAATTAACCCACTTTTCTTTGAACTTGACCTAGTTTTTAAGTACTTTGGTGGGGTTTTGTTTTAACAAGAAAACACCTACGTTAAAAAAAAAACCCACGTGTTATTTGACTGTAAGAACAAGTGATGACGTCACAATTTCTGTTCAAAATCTGAGTCAGGGCCTGATTTACTTGATTGTCCTGGTCTCTATTAGGTTCAGAGTTAAACATGGTTAAAACTTGTACACATTTTAAATAGTACTCATTTTAACTGGTACACATTTCAAATGGGTCACGGTACTCATTTGGTATGTGTATATTATGATATTGGTACGAGTGTTTTATGAAATAAATTTCGCGTGTGGCTGTGAAAGAATGTGCAATGGCCTTGGATGCAAGACACACGTTGGGTCATAGCCATGTTTTAAAACGTACAGTTATGGTTAATGATTATCTTTAATGGTTATCTTAATGATTATCTTTAGTGGTTATCGTTATTGGTTATATTTAATGGTTATCTTTAATGGTTATCATTACTGGTTCTGGTGGAGCGGGCGCCACCAGCCCTCCCTCCACACCTAGTTAGGATGAGTGAGAGGAGGGGAAAGGGAAAGAGGGAGGAAGGGAGATTGGCGAAGAGAGAAGGGGTGAAGAGAGGAGGGGTGAAGAGAGGAGAGGTGAAGAGAGAAGGTGTGAAGAAAGGAGGGGCGAAGAGAGGAGGGGTGAAGAGAGGAGGGGTGAAGAGAGGACGGGTGAAGAGAGGAGGGGTGAAGAGAGGAGGGGCGAAGAGAGGACGGGTGAAGAGAGGAGGGGAGGACGTGAGAGACGCGGAAAAGAGAGAGTCAAGAAAGAGGGTATGAAGAGAGAAGGGAGGAAGAGAGAGGGGTGAAGAGAGAGGAGAGGAAGTGAGAGACTGGGAAAGAGAGAGAGTCACGAAAGAGGGTATGAAGAGAAAGGGAGGGAGAGAGAGGAGAGGAAGTAAGAGACGGGGCAAAAAAAGAGAGTCATGAAAGAGGGTATGAAGAGAGAAGGGGGGAAGAGAGAGGGGTGAAGACAGGGATATATATATGAATGTATGTATATATATAGAGAGAGAACGAGAGAGAGGGGGGGGGTGAAGAGATACAGTAAGGTTAATCGCGTCACTACGTGAGGGAGTTAATAAGGTGCGCATTTTGAAATGAGTCTCCCGGTACTGCCTCTAATTTCTGAGCTTATTTCACTTCGCACGCGCTCCATCCTCACGAAATCTGGCCGCTTCTAAAATTAGAAGCACTACCTACGTCACATCTGACATGGCGCATACCAGAGGGATAAATAAGATGTGAGGAAGGGGGGGGGGGGAGTGTTGGGGATGGGAGGAGAGATTCCCCAGCCTCCCCCAGGTAAAAGGACATGAGTTAGTTCGGTGTGTTGGATAGCCTGGATCAGGTAAAGACCTACAAACATAGCGCATACCAGAGGGATAAATAAGATGTGAGGAAGGGGGGGGGAGTGTTGGGGATGGGAGGAGAGATTCCCCAGCCTCCCCCAGGTAAAAGGACATGAGTTAGTTCAGTGTGTTGGATAGCCTGGATCAGGTAAAGACCTACAAACATAGCAGAGTAAGTACGGTGTTTAAACAAAGACTGTTTTCTTCTTTCTCTGTGGCGTTACCGTCGGCTGTCGGTCACTGGAAACGTCCAGAAAGAACTCTCGAAAAGTAAATGGTGCTTTTTTCTTGAATAAGTTAAAGTACCTATATTTAAATAGTACTGTAGTATATTTTGTTTGTGTGGGGTTGCCGTATTATCATTGGTGTTGCGTCATCAATTGATTTTTCATACTTTTTTTTTTAAATTTGATATTAAGTCTAATGTTGTTTTTACATTTTTTTAAAATAAAATAAGCCGAGTGTCTTTGTATATTAAAAATTTGTTCTGTGTTGACGAGAACTTAGCGAAACAATCAACTTTTTGTCCATTTCTATTGTGATCTTGTTTAGTTTAGAGTCTCTGAGTCTACAGAATTCCCAATTAAGCCGTTAGCACTGCTAGGTCTTGGTTCAGTTTGGTGAGCTTAAATACTGACGAATCAGTCTGTTAGATATCTGCTTGACAAGTCACAGGCATGCATAGAGAATAATTCGGTAAATAGGTGGGAAAAAATCATTGTGTGTAGAATACTTCAATATATAGAGAAAAATCATTTACTATCATAGAATACTTCATTATACAGAGAAATTTTACTAAATATTGGATACTTAAGTATATATAGAAAATGTCAGTATATATAGAAACTGTTGGTATATGTAGGAAATGTCAGTATATATTTAGAATAATGTCATGCTTATAGTTTACTTAGACTACGACTGCATCTGATGCATTGTCATTTACCAAAATATAAGCCACATTATATATAATATAAATGTTTACATAAATAAGTATCGCATGTTGGCCTACTATATGCATACTGTCCACTCTTGAAGACTTTGTGCAGCTAATACTATATCCTAGAAGCGATGCATACGGCCGTCCTTTAGATGTTTAAAGCTTACAGGCCGGGTGCCAGATGCGCAGGTAGATTGGCTATCAAAGGTCGCCCAAAGGAAGACAAAATGGCGAGCTGCTCTATGTTAAACTGTATGTATTCCAAATGTTAAACGCTGGCCGTGAGTGGTGGAACACAATCGACCCATTCGAACTCCGAGGTGTTTGTTTTTCATTGCGGGAAGAGGAACATGATTATTTTTAATTTTTTTTTCGGGCATCCGTCCGTCACAATCTGACGATGGTGTAGACGTCATAGGACGAAAGCACAAGGCCTGGGATTTTTTTGTTATTATAGGTATATAAGCTGGATCCCGAGACAGCAAATCGCTGCTCTCCGCGCACCTGGGTAACCATAAGGTAACATCCTATGGGGATGATCCAGCTGGGCACCAGTAGCGTCGCAGGGGTTGCCGGACGTTTCATTGAGTCAATGGTATCCGCCATGGTATGGACTCCATCTCCGGATTTTGACTTCAGAGTTTGCATTCTCAGAGTTTGGCCTACTGATATGTTACTGGCCAGTTTTAAATCTTCATCAAACACGTTTAAAATAAATCTTCCAAAATTGACATCAAACATTGGCGAGGGAGATATCGGAGGGCTCTATCAAGTTTCATGGGAGACAACAACACGCGGTATGTCTGGGGTAACGGCAGTTAAGGATGACTGACTTCCGGTGGGCCTTCTCTGTTTGGGCGTAGGTCAAAACTATTACCGTCAATCACACATGAGCATAGAACGCCACCCAAGTCGGGATAAAATGGTTAGTTCAAGTTTACAAATGTATAATGTTGCTGTTGTAGTCCCTGCATTGTCATTGAAGTCCTACATAATGTTACTGAAGTCGCTGTATTGCAACTAATTTCCCTTCAGTGTAACTGATTTCCCCTTCATTGTAACTGCAGTCTCTTGAATCTCTTTATTGAAACCGAAGTCCCTAGATTGTAAATGAAGTCCCTTCATTGATACCAAAGTCCCCACATTGAAACGGAAGTCCTTAAATTGTAATTGAAGTCCCTTTATTGAAACCGAAGTCCCTGCATTGTAACTGAAGTCCCGTCAGTGCGACTGATGGCCCTTCATTGTAACTGAAGTCCCTTCATTGTAACTGAAGTCCCTTCATTGTGACTGATGTCCCTTCATTGTGACTGATGTCCCTTCATTGTGACTGAAGTCCCTTCGTTGTGACTGATGTCCTTTCATTGTGATTGATATCCTTTCATTGTAACTGAAGTCCCTTCATTGTGACTGATGTCCCTTCATTGTGACTGATGTCCCTTCATTGTGACTGATGTCCCTTCATTGTGACTGAAGTCCCTTCGTTGTGACTGATGTCCTTTTATTGTGACTGATATCCTTTCATTGTAACTGAAGTCCCTTCATTGTGACTGATGTCCTTTCATTGTGACTGATGGCCTTTCATTGTAACTGAAGTGCCTGTATTGTGACTGGAGCCCATCTGTTTTGAGCACTTTATAGATGTTTCATTGCAGTAGTTCTTAAGATATGCTCATCATTGAAATTTGGTATCTTCCCATTATCAGTTATGCGTGCCAGCATGAAAATTGCAACAACCTCAAGTCCATACCCAATGATGCAGTCCCTTCAAATCTCAAACATGTCCAAACAGCACTATATGCATTTATGCAAACCCAAAACATGTCCACACAGCAAGATACAAACCAAACCATCCGATGCAAGGTGATGCAAACCAAAAAATGTCCAAACTGGCATACCTCAGCCATGTTTTAGACAGGAAGTCCAACACTGATTAGAAACATTCATTTCTGCAACATGTCAGCAGTTCGCTAAAATATCAACTCGTTGAGTTGTAACTAGGTCAGGTCTGCCCCTAATGTCAAAGATACAGCGCTGGAACCGTCAGCGTAGGAAGATGTACGCAGACTGCAGGGAGACTAGATAAATATATGTATCAACTGGGTTGGGAGTGGGGTGGGGGAGATGGCAAAATTTCACACCATGCCCAAAATAATTAAGAATTCAAGGTGCGTTTTCCGGAATTGCATATGGCTGGCTGGCTGGCTAGTGCTTGGCTTAGTATTACTTTAACTTTTTCAGCAACATATTCTAAGCATCGTATATTTAGTGATTCCTATACACACTATGCTTAGTGATTTCTGAACACCCTATGCTTAGTGATTCTTATACACACTATGCTTAGTGATTTCTAGACACCCTAAACTTAGTGATTTCTAGTTACCCTATACTCAGTGATTTCTAGGCACCCTATGCTTGGTGATTTCTAGACACACTATGCTTAGTGATTTCTAGTCACCCCCATGCTTAGTGATTTCTAGGCACCCTATGCTTAGTGATTTATAGGCACCCCATGCTTAGTGATTTCTATACACGCTGTTAAGTAGAGGCCGACCGAATTTCGGCTTCGGTTTCGGCGCCGAAAGGGGCCATTTTATCCCTTTCGGCCAAGCTTCGGTTTCAGCCGAAACTGAAAGTTAACTTTCGGCTTAATTTCGGGTTCGGCCGAAAGAGAAAAGTTAACTTTTGGTTTATTTTCGGTTTCGGCCGAAATTGACTTAGACTTTCGGCCGAAAGTGACTGAGGTTTTCGGTCATCTAATTCTCAGCAAAAGCGATATTTAACAACAAACTAAGTGACATTTAAGAACAAACTATAAACGATCTTTAAGAACAAATTATGCGATCTAAAGATCAAAATAAAGATCTTTAAAAACAAATAAAATGATCATTAAAAACAAATGAAGCGATCTTTAAGAACAAATTAAGCGATCTTTGAGAACAAACTAAACGATATTTAACAAAAAAACTAAGCGACATTTAAGAACAAACTAAACGATCTTTAAGAACAATCTAAGCGATCTTTAATAAAAACTAAACAATCTTAAAGAAAAAATTAAGCGATTTTTAAGAACGAACTAAATGATCTTTTGAGAACAAAACAAACGATCTTTAATAGTAAACTAAAAGATTTATAAGAATAAACTAAGCGATCTACTGGTGACTGAAAAAACGCAAATTACAATGGTACGGCCACGTAACAAGGAAACAAGAGCTTGCCAAAGAAATATTGCAGGGCACCACAAGAGGAGGGAGAAGAAGAGGAAGACAAAGGAAAAGGTGGGAGGATAACATCAAAGAGTAGACAGGACTAACACTGGGCGATGCAGTGCGTAGTGCTGAAGACAGAGAGGAATGGAGGAGGATGGTTCACATGTCATCTGTGGCGCCCCAACGGTCCAAGGACTAAGGGACATGAGGATGAGGAAGCGATCTATAACAGAAACCTAAATGTTCTTTAGGAACAAATTATAAGATCTTTAAGAACAAACTAATCGATCTTAAGGAACAAAATCATCATTTTCGATGTATGCAGAATGTATGCGGGAACGAATTTCAAAATATCTAAATATTTCATTTTCGGTTTCGGCCGAAAGTTATTTTTAACTTTCGGCCTTTTTTTTGGTTTCGGCCGAAAGTCATTGTTAAACTTTCGGCCTATTTTCGGTTTCGGCCGAAGGTCATTTTCAACTTTCGGCCTATTTTCGGCTTCGGCCGAAATCAGAGAATCAATTTCGGTCGGTCTCTAATGCTAAGTGATTTCTACTCACCCTATGCTTAGTGATTTCTATACACCCTATGCTAAGTGATTTCTAGGCACCCTATGCTTAGTGTTTTCTAGACACCCAATATTTAGTTATTTCTAGACACCCTATGCTTAGTGTTTTCTAGACACCCTATGCTTAGTCTAATTGTAGTTTGCTGTTTGAAAGAACATATTATTGTTTGATCCAGACGGCCAGCGCTGTAAGGAGGGGGCACGCGCCCCGTGCGCCATCTTCAGAGGACGCCTAAATCGTAATTTTTCATGAAAAAAAATATTTGAGAATGAAACTTTACTATTTTAGCAAGAGGGCGCCTTTATTCGGGCTTTGCGCCGGGAGCAGCTGTTGTTTGACCCGGTTCTCTCGACGGCTATTGTTTTACTACAAAATATTTAATGTAATGAAACGGATTACATTTTTACCCCCCCCCCCCAAACAAAAAAAAATGTAGATATTTATTGTTTTTAGAGAGTTGTGGAAGGGAAAACAAGTCACCAATAATTTGTGGAATATATAACCGGTTTACGGGGGACAGGCTCGTGAGTTGGCTTAGCGGTATTCAAGCCGCTCATTCCAGGCCAGGAAGTAATCGTCTGGTATCCCTGGTCATCAAGCGACATGATTTGAGCGCGTCTATCTTTAGCCCGTCTGTCTGCGGTCTGTGCGCGAAGCTCTCCACTGTCTGCGATAGCATCGATAAGCCATTTGTGTGTGTGTGTGGGTGTGTCTGTGTGGGTGTGTCTGTGTGAGAGTGTGTGTCAGTGAGTGTTTGTGTCACTCAGTGTTAGCGAGTGTGTGTGTGTGTGTGTGTGTTGTTATCTGTTTCCTTGTGGTAAGACAAGGGAAGGAGAAGCTCGTGCGAAGAGTTACACGAAAGTTTCACAACATTATTAAAATGGGGAGGTGGGGTGGGGGGTCATTGACCTATTAGCGGGCTATGTGTGGTGTTTATGGGATATTTTATGTACGTAATACAAAAATGGTGATTATGAGTGGTGTTTTGAGGTCTAGCTGTATATGTAGGCTAAGGATGTATTTTTAAGCAAGATCGTCATGTCAGGGTTTTTTTTTTCAAAGTAGGTTGAAAAAAAAAAAGGGGGGGGGGCCGGCTTCGTTAGTTTTTTTAAAAATCGGGCGACAACAGAAACCAAAAATTTCAAATAAAACTGCACATTCAAGGGCAGGAAATGACTTCCCGGTTTTTAAAGGGATGCCTTAAGACAAGATCGTCATGTCAGGGTTTTTTTTTTCAAAGTAGGTTGAAAAAAAAAAAGGGGGGGGGGCCGGCTTCGTTAGTTTTTTTAATACTCGGCGCACAACAGTACACAGCAATTTCAAATAAAACTGCACATTCAAGGGCAGGAAATGACGTCCCTGATTTTAAAGGGATGCCTTAAGCGTACGGTTACTACAGGGTTAACAGCCACGGCTATGATGGAATTCTCTTCTTTTTTATGTGTCTCAAAGCTTCTTCGTTGCCCTTTTTATGCAAAAACGCCCATGAAAATAGAAGAACAAGGTATGTGGAAGCTTAAAATAGAAAGACAAGACGACAAAGAAGAACGTTTCTCTAAGAGCCTTCCTCGGCAGACAGGATAAATTAAATGAAGAAATAACAAGAAATAGAAATTGAAAGTATTTTTTTTCAAAAACTTAAGTGTTGCCATATTTCTGTAGTGCCGGAAGTTGTTGTTTTTTTTGTTTTTTTGTTTTTTTTTTATTTTTTGTTGTTGTTTTTTTGTTTTTGTTTTTTTTTGTTTTGGTTGTTTTTGTGCGTTTTTTTTTTTTTTTTTTTTTTTTTTTTTTTTTTTTTTTTTGTTGTGTTTTTTTAACAAACAAGATTGCAGGAAGTAAAAGAATGCATCCATTATTTCTGTTTAAAATAAGATTTTAACGGGCAAACATATTTTGGAGAATAAGTAAAATATACGAAACAAGAAAAGAAATACAATGGAATTGGGGGTCACCAGTTGGAGAGAATTTGATTAATTCCATATTACCATTTCAAGCTTCCACGTACCTTGTTCTTCTATGTTCTTCATTCATTATCCTTTAAAATCTCAGTAGAGCATCGGCCATAAGACTAAAAATATTTTATCCGCACCTTGTGATCTATTTTCAAAGCCTAAACTCATCAAATCAAGCTACATGCGGGTGGAAGTACCGTGGCATACTTATTTGATTCATGGGTGGGGGGGGGGGGTGAGACTGCAATCAGGTTTAGGTATAGAAGGAAATGTGTGAAACAATGTTTTAAAAAAAGGACTCAACATCGAACGTGAGGGCAAGAAACCTTCTACGGTAGAGTTGACAATTACCGCCATTTGTTTCGCTGCACCGACACATCCCGCCGGGGTGAGCTTACATATCAAAGCGAAACACGCCTATGGAACATTGACACCTCGTGGCATGAACGTTATGTTCTCCTTCACGTGTTAGATCTTCTTTCGGACCCCTCCTTTTTTACCATCAATCACCGTGTATTCACTTTTACTCCCCCGCTCTTTGTGTATATTAACTCTCTTACTCTAATGGTCTACAACATTCCCCCCCTTTCTGTCCGCTCGGATGCAGCCCTTCCGCTAAGTTTTAATTTTACAATATATTTTTTAAAAATATTTGTGTTAGTCATTCTTTGTTCTCCGAAGTCGGCTACTGGCCGATGCCTTCATTGTTTTGTTGCGTCCTGTTTTCAGGTTTGCTGTCCCCAGACCTTGTTTCACACCTTTCCTCCTTTGATTTCGCCTTCTCTGATGGACAATGGACAAGAAACACGTCCATGAGAGGCATGTTGACTTTTAAGCTATCCATGGTCATTAATGACACAGGAGATTATCACTATCAGTAAATAAGAAAAGTTAAAAGTTTTTTGTTTTTTTTTTAAAAGGGGGGGGGGGGC
>CAXITT010000069.1:1074232-1125600 GCA_964033795.1 Lymnaea stagnalis
TGTTACAACTGGTCTGATCACAGTTTTATAAATAGTTTTCTTTGTTTCTCTTGTAATGTTTTTACTTTTGAGTATTTTCTGACTACTGAAGTATGCCCTGTTTCCGGCTGATATTCTTTCTTTTATTTCTGTTAGTAATTCGTTTCTTTCATTTAACATTAAAATTTTATTTTTTTTGTTGTTGTTGTTAAAATTTTAGAATGTCCTGGCTTTAAATTTGAAGAGAAAGGTCAACCTACCAATATAACTTTGATTATTATTAAAAGTCATCAATTACCGGACGAGACAGTTGCATATTTGTTTAGAAAAAAAAAGGAGACAAATCCTGACAAATGCGCACCACATAACACGAACTTGTGCGATAATTTTTGCCATTTTTCAGTGATCCGTTTATTGAACGCCAGTATTTAATAAACTTTTTTTAAAATCTGCTTAGCTCCGGCTTGAAAAGGCGTGTTCTGTTCTGGATATGGCTTCCTTTAGCTCCGGCTTAAAAATACGTGTTCTGGCCTGGATATAGCTGCCTTTAGCTCCGGGTGCAAAGGTGTGTTCTGTCCTGGAAATGGCTGCCATTAGCTCCGGCTGAAAAGGTGTGTTCTGTCCTGGATATGGCTGCCTTTAACTCCGGCTGAAAAGGCGTGTTCTGTCCTGGATATGGCTGCCTTTAACTCCGGCTGAAAAGCCGTGTTCTGTCCTGGGTGTGGCTGCCTTGGCCCAAAAATTACAGCCGAAAATTTTGTCAACAATAATTCATATCGTTAGCGCGAACAGCTTTTCAGCTTTTACAACTTAACACTCTGACACAGACATTAGACATATGGAGACACACACATACACACCCAGATACACGTACAACCAAAAACACACATAGATTCCTCAGAGACACATAGACAAACTTCAGCTTTATATCCCAAATAAGAGATGTTTGAGTCAGGACTGTGGAAAGCAAAATTTGCACCCAGGGCAAAGTTAGAATTTAGGCGCCCGCTTCCAAAAAAAAAAAAAAATTATTGTTGCACATATTTTTCCACGAAAATGATGATTTTGGCGCCCTCGGAAGGGGGCACCTGGGGAGGGTGCCACCTTAGCGAAGTACTGGCTTCATTAATGTGTAACACAATCCACTCGTTTTTTTTTTGTTTTTTTTGCGATCCCATTGTCAATGTATGCATGCTCACGGCTAAAACCATTCAAAGAAATTCAATTGTTTTCTTTCTTTTTCTCAACAGTCATTCCATTTTTTTGTACAATTCCCCACCATTCCCCACCACACACACGGACCGTAAGCGATTCAGTCCCCTATAATTATCAGATGCTATAGAGACGAGTCAGGACTGGACAAACCAGAGAGTTCAGACCCGCAGATTTCATGTGAGAAGACCCGTTGAGCACCTGAACCCGTTCCACTAGACAAGCCAAACAGAGCACGCACCGCCATGGCTACTCGGATCCCGATCAACAAGGACAGTTACAACTTTGAGGATAGACAGAAGAAGATCTGGGAGGACATGGAGCGCGACATGGAAAGGAGGAGGAGGTAACCACGATGGCAAATTGACCGTTAAAAGTTTAATTTTTTTTTTTTTTTTTTTGAAGGCAACGAATCATTGTTGTGAACTCTGTAATGACATGTGTTGCTGATGTCAAGTGGGCAGATTGTAAAAAACAACTTTGAGGATAGACAGAAGAAGATCTGGGAGGACATGGAGCGCGACATGGAAAGGAGGAGGAGGTAACCACGATGGCAAATTGACCGTTAAAAGTTTAATTTTTTTTTTTTTTTTTTGAAGGCAACGAATCATTGTTGTGAACTCTGTAATGACATGTGTTGCTGATGTCAAGTGTGCAGATTGTAAAATGAATGTCATTAGAGTTTTCTCAAAGACTTCATCATATCATCATCCAATGATCCTAAATATATGAAGGGAGATAAAACTTAAAGATCTAACTATTCGTTGTTTTATTACAATGTGGTGCATTTATTAATATTGTCTCCCTTTAATTTTTAATGACAAATGATTGCACATTTTTTTTTCTTTTTTTTTCCCCAAATGCTCCTCTTGCCTTTCTTTTTTTATTTCGTTTATACTTTTTCCCCTTCCTTTATTCTTGTTCTTAATTAATGCTCTCCAAATTTTTTTGTTTAAATTGAGCACTCCCTTTTTATTTCTCATACTGATCTTATGGATCTAACTCCTTAGTTTACGCACCTTCCATTTTTAACAATTTTAAATGTTTTTACTATTTTTTTATTTATAGCCTAAACCATTTTTTTAACGTGGTGTTACCACCACCACCTACACTTCCTCAAAAGATCCCCTTACCTGATTTACCACCACTTACCTTTATTACCAATTTACCATGACCTTTGTTTCCGTTCCCAGAGATCCCCTGTCAGCCTGGTCGCACCCCGGGAGGTTCGTATTCTCATACCCGGGCACACATGTATTCGTAACCTACTTAGAGCTGCTCTTAATGCTTCCAGCAGAAATTTGTTGCACATCTCCAAAATCTAACCAAGCACTACCCTATTTTCATTTTAACATTTGCCGTAAACAATTTATGAAATTGCATTTATATTATGCAGTAAAATATTTGTCTTATTTACCTATGAGACTGGCTAGATTAGAAAAAAAATTGTCTTCTTTGAAAAAAACTTACTATTTATAGCTTACCCTAAAAAATTACAAATAAAATACAGTTATAAGACACTATTTTGTTTTAGATTACTTTATGGCATAAAATGGATTTAATGGTGATTTTTTTTAAAAATCATGATTATATTTTACGGAATAGTTTCAAAATAAACTGGTTTCTTTATCATTAACACCACTTGATCCTTATTAAACTGCTTGCTTGTAACACACATTATTCTGTAACGCACATTATTCTGTAAAAAACATTATTCTATGTTCATATATTGAAGAAAAGAGGTCAGCTCAGTTACTTTACATACTATACATACTATCTAGTAAATGATAAACCGTACCATTATAGATCTGGTCATTAACATTGTAATAACGTGATCATGTTTGGCCGGACAGGTATAAAACCTGGCTTATCAAACAATGCGCTTATTATTTTAAACAGCAATAATACATTACAGGATGAACATTTTATTGGGGAAAGATCTATTCAAGTAGTTGTTTTGCTTGTAACATTTTTGTAATACAGCTTCCAGTCTTAGGCAACTAAGCTACATGTTATCATTAGGCTGCTGCAGTAAGAAAGCTGTGATGTGATGTAATTGTGATAAATTAAAATAATTAAATTTCAGCATACTTAATTCTGCCACATTACATCTTGCTGACATGACATCTCATGGGGATGTCATAGTGATCTGCATGAGTTGGCACTACATTATATCATTTTACATTGTAATAAAAATAAACTCTTGACCAAGTTCTTAACTACGGTTCAATGTATTCTGTGAACATACTATTTTGTCATTCCTTTGTCTACTTACTACTAACGTCTTATAAAAATAATTTTGATCCACAGTTAGATAGGTCTAGGAAGATGGGATCTTTCTTATATTGAATTTCATAAAAATGTCCGTTTCCTCCTTTATGAGTGAAAAAAAAGGCTACTATATCAATCCCTTATTAACTAAATTTAATTCCCTATTATACCAAACGCCAGGCTAATTCCAATACAGATCAATCTTTTTTTTTCTACTTTTTATGTTTAAAACTTCCAACCCTTGCATTCAGATGAAATTTATTTTATGGTGGTTCTAAACTGTCCTTATGCAATGGAAATCAACATTAAAACAAGTATTTGGAGGTTAAGTTAAAATATGTACAAAAAAACCATGGACCAGAGCCCGCAATCAAGTCATTCAAACATAAAAAAAAGATATAAGCCATCCTGATGCGCAGCCGAACCAGAGCCCTTAAAAACTAATGTCCATGGGAAGTATATTAGAAGCTAATAGAGAAAAAAAAAGGTAAAAATAATTACACAAATAATCTGGCAATAGAGGCAGAAACTGCAGATTATTTTATAGCAGATCAAGTTGCAGATTTCTTCTGGACTAGAGTCACTCTAAATTTGCATAATAAAACTAAATCATGGATCTCTCCATTTTTTAAATTTTTTTTTTTTTTGGGGGGGGGGGGGGTCCTTTTTTTTTACTTTTATGCCAACATTAAAAAAAAAAAAAAAAAAAAAAATCCCCCATTTTTTTAATTTTTTTTTTTTTTTTGGGGGGGGGGGGGATCCTTTTGTTTTACATTCATGCCAACATTCTTCAGCTGCTCTCTCCAACTCAACAGACTTCCTCTAATTTCTTTCCATCTCACCAGACTTCCTCTCATTTATTTCCATCTTACCAGACTTCCTATCATTCATTTCCATCTCACCCGATTTCCTCTCATTTCTAGACTTCCTCTCATTTCCCTCATTTTTACCAGACTTCCTCTCATTTCTCTCCATCTTACCAGACTTTCTCTCATTTCTTTCTTTTCTCTACCCTTGTCCTGTTGGCTCCACCACCGATTGATAAGTGGTTGGCCTCACTCTCTCTCTATCTTTGACCTTGGTATTCTGTGAGAGAAACTGCCAAGTAAAATTGGATTAAGCTTTTTTATTTTTTTCCCCCCATGCCCTTGGGATCTATTGCTATCTATCCTTGTGGTTTGTAATCATTCTTTTCAACTGAAGACTGGGGAAAATAGGAAAATTTCGGGAATTAGTTTTTAATTGTTTCATGATAAAAGGAAAACTGTGTAGTTGTTTAAATAAACAGAAGAGTTAACAAAAATGTTGAGATATAGAATATCTGGAAATTTAAATGGATTTTTTGGTGGGATTTTTAAAAAATTTAAATAAAAGTAAGTGAGAAATATGCTGATGCTTCTTTATAGATTATTGAGTAAGAGTTACTTCAGTAAGCCACTGATCTGTTCTATATGACCGTTATAAATCCCCTTAAAGATCCTTTATTTTGCGTTATGAATAGAATTGAATGGATTTGATGGTGATTTTTTTTAATATCATAATTATTTTTGGTGGATAAAGGTTCAAAATGAAGATAATACAACAATATCAATACCACATCACAAAATACTCTTTTCAGATTGAAAGGATTTTTTTTTAACAGTTTTTTCAAGTACCGGGGTAGAGAACTCAAGTTTTAGAGATGTCTCTTATTTTTTATAAATCTCATACTTCATTCAAATTAAAACGTAATTAATAATTGTAAACTTAATTAAGTCTTACTCTAACAAAAGCAAATTTATGTTTATATTGCTGATTTAGTTCTTCTCTTTTATGTTTTGGCATTTATTGAGACAATTAATATAAGAATACTTTAAATATTTTGTTTTTTAAGTTCTGTTGAATCTTCTCAAAAGTAAAATTACATTTCTACTAAAATATAAATTTAGATTTATACCAGGTCCTTCTCTAAAGGAAAACAAACAAATGATTGCAGATATTACCTTATTACCAATGAATCTTTTAAAAAAATTTTCAAATTGCCTGCGTGCTGCTATTATGATGTCCAAAAAACCCCCCCAAAAAACGTATAAATTTTAATGGCTTTTTGTGCTTTAAATAAAAAATACATATTTTCTTTCATATGCTGATTAATGACTATGACATCTCTAATTCACTTGCTTTTGAAACATATTATTTGCATATAATTCAATACCTGACTTCACATTGATCTAATTAAAGTTGTAAGAACTATTTACACTTTCCTCTTGTCATAAAATCTGAACATTTTTTTCATCCCCAGAGAATGGGAGGATGAGATTGATAAAATGAGGAAGGAGTTCTTTAACCTACGGCCAGAAAATTCTGAATTTGGTATTGAAGGATCAGGTACCACTTCCAGACTTCCTGCTCGTATTTCTGGTCGCATTAATGAGAGTGACGATGGGAAGGCAATCATAGAAAAAGATGATAAGGGACAGCCCATTTTTAAGGTAAAATCTCAGATACACACTATTTCAAGAATAATTATGTTATTAATTAGGAGATTCCATAGGAGATTCCACAGGAGATTCCACTGCAAGAAGAAAAAAAATGGTTCCAGATTTTAACTTTTTTTTCTCTTCAGATTGTCTTGAGCAAAATAATTTTATAAATTCAAAATGTGTTCTCCAAACAGGTCAGATTCAACATGCAAGAGTACAAACCCGAGGAAGTGAATGTCAAAATGGACGCAACCAAAATCATGGTCTCAGCTAGACACGAGGAGAAAGGGGGCGGCTCTTCCGTAAGTAGAGAGTACAGCAGAGAGGTGAATATCCCCCGAGACGTTGACCCACTTTCACTGCAGTGCACACTAAACCCAGAAGGTTACCTTGTGGTCCACGCGCCACTTCCTGCCCCAAACTATAACGCCATCAAAGATTCTTCTAACGTGTCCAGTGTATCGCCCGGCGTCGTCAAATCTTCGTCCAGCTACCAGACATCATCTTCCGTTTCCTCAAAGCCCCAAGCCGCAGCCATCTCTGGAGCGAGTTCACCAGCATTTCCTCAGCAGCAGAGTCGACTTATCCAGCACCATATTTCCTCTAGTAGTAAACCCCCACCAACGTTTGCACCGCCACCCGTCTACAACCACGAGGAGACCCTGAGTCATCCAGATCATGTGATTCCATCTTTCAAACCTCCACCAGACTTGAGTAAATTGGACATGCTTGACAGCATCCCTTCCAGGATCACCAGCCACCAGCTGCATTCTGCCCCACCCTCCCACCTACAGAACTCAACCTTTTCTAAGCCCCCTCCCTTTAGTTCATTAAGTTCAACTTTCCCATCTGGCCCTATTTTCCCAGAGTCTTCCAGCCAGGCCCAGCTGAGCACTCCTGTGGTGACATCCCACGATGGCAAGTTTCAACTGACAATGCCAATCGATGAGTTCAGGCCCGAGGAGCTGACCGTCAAGACACAGGATGGAAAGGTCATCATCTGTGCCAGACGTGAAGTCACCACAGGAAACCGAGCCCAAACCATGGAAATGACAAGAGAGCACAGCCTGCCTGACAACGTGGATCCTCTAACAGTCAAGGCCTTCTTCACAGACACTAACAACCTTATTGTGGAAGCACCATTTCTTCGAAGCTGAGTTTTAAATTAAAAAACATTCTCAATATAATAAAAGCAACAAGCTTAGACATGGTGCAGAGTAAAATGGTCTGTTGGCTAAAAAAAATTTAGCAACTTTAGGACGCCATAAAATATTCTTTTCAGATTGAAAGGATTTTTTTAAAACAGTGTTTTCAAGTAGAGACTCTTAGTTTTAGACATGTTTGTCAAAAACCTAATGGACTATAACTGCTTGGACTATAAATCTATGAACTATAATTATTTGGACCCTACAAAAATGTCAGTTACGGTATCCTTAGACAATGATCAATGGTGTTGAGCGTCTCAAACTATTTTGTTTCGCCACTTCAAAGGTGAAATGGTTAAATAAAATACATTTACAAAAGTTAAAACAAAAATAATTCCTGTCAAATGTGTCAGAAACAGCCTTTCATTTTCGGAATGTGTAGTTGCAACCCTTTAAGGTTCTGTACACTTTTATTTTGCATTTCTTTGAACACATCATTTTTCTTCAGGTATAAATTATAAATGATTTTTTTTTTCAAATATATTTTGCCATAATATTTAAAGTATAGGAATTACCAATAGGCCTATAATATAATGAAATGAATGTCAAGAAATTAATCTTATGTAAATATTTAATTTATTATTAACACTTTGAATCTCCAGACAAATAAAAAATATTGATATTGCATAATTTTCTAATAAGTCATAGAGCAGTTTAAAATTTATCATTCAAAATATCACAAAATATCAAATAGACAAATAATTACTGTGGCTTTCAAAACTTATACAAGAACTCATCATGTAACTAATTTAAGATACCTGCATCCGAATACACACTAAAATTATTTCCATTGTTGAATGCTCAGAGGAGGAAATCTAATAATAAATGAGATTATAATTTATTTTTAAATATGTTAAGTATGTATAATTACATCACAAATACTGCAACAATATTCACCAGCTTAAATGTCGCTGAATTTTTTTCCGCTTTGAATGTGCTTTAGGCTGCATTATTTCGTACTTAATTATTAATATTTATTTAAATGTAAGAAATAATTCTTGTTCACTTTTCGTGGTAAAGAATATTTTATTGACAGTTTCTTGTAATTTACATCCCTTGAACCATATTTTTGAAGTATTTGTAAAGCAATCAGTGCATGTGAGCTATATTAATATTCATTATCCATATTTATTGTTAAATAAATATTATAAAGAAATCTTAAGTAATATGCAGCAATTTGGAATCAACATGAGGGCATTTTTTTAAATCAAATATCACATGAAGTTATATTCTAAATATTTACCATAAACATAACATTTGTGTGGTGGGAAAAATTGAATAATCGAGTAGGTTGAGCAGCATGGAGAGGCTGAGCTTGGTTGAGAGGTTGAGCAGGGTTGGGAGTTGTGAGGAATTGGGATGCATATGGTTTATTAAGGTTTTTTTTTTTTTTTTTTTACATTAATTTAGGAGATGAACTGAATTGTGAAATGTTAAAATGTATGACTCGTTTTGAAGTTGCAACAAAACCGATTTTCATAATGCCTGCAGGGGTTGAATTTGTGGTCACCTGCAGGCCGTCCCATGCTTAGGAGTTGTGAGGAATTGGGATGCATATGGTTTATTAAGGTTTTTTTTTTTTTTACATTAATTCAGGAGATGAACTGAATTGTGAAATGTTAAAATGTATGACTCGTTTTGAAGTTCCAACAAAACCGATTTTCATAATGCCTGCAGGATGTCAACTTGTGGTCACCTGCAGGCCGTCCCATGCTTGTTGGTACTACCACTGCTCATTAAAAATCTGTCAGGAGACTGAAGTGGGGCACTCAGGTTTCAAGGGGACAGAAGTGCTTTGCTTAAATAAGAAGATAGTTTATCCTAATGTGATGTATGTGTGCATAACCCAGTTCACGTGTGCGCTTGAGTAAAGCCCCCTGTTCACAATTCTGTGTTCCCTCTAAATCTTTGAGGCCGTATGAGAAACATTTTAGTTGTAGGTTTGTAACTTTGTTGAAAAATGTTGGTTGTCATACTTGACCTCGACCTCTCTGTCTCTGTCAATCCCGTGTGCCTCATGCTGACCTGTCATGTCGCATCTGAGCTGATGACACAGAGTTGCAGCTCCGGTATGCTGGGCCAAGGGAAAGGGAGGTGCTGGGGTGGTGAGTGATGGGGAAACAAGAAAAGGTGATTTAAAAACAAAAATCTAACCCCCCTTATTTACAATAACCATCAGTCCTAACTGTATGATTTTGGAGTGGGGGGAAAAGGGTTGCGGCAGGGGCGTTTCTGCAGTTAGACTCAGTCATTAAATTCTGCTTTTTACTTTTTCGGCTTGTAAAAAGCTAAGTCACTTTATCCAAGATTTGGTAAGCATTCATTGTTCAAAATATTTCTTCTTTCTTCCATAATTTACAGATTAAATTTTTCATTCTTAAAAGCGGAATATAAAATTTAAAAATTGTAAAAAATTTTATTAAAGACTTTCTTTCAAAGACAATTTTAGCACAGTAAAAATTCGAACAAAATATTTTCTTCTTTTTGGTGCCTTTCAAATCTCTTCAAAAGTATGTCTTTTTTTCAATCTTCTTTTATTGCAGAATGAAATAATGCAAAACCAATGAGTATTCTCCATGCATTACCATAAGATTGGTTTATGAAAGGCTTTAGTTTTTTATTTTTTTATTTTGCAAAGGGAAGTTTTAAAATAAAAGATTTAATACTTGTTTTTTTTTTTTAAACAGTTAGTTATGGATAATTGATAGATATTTTTCATCCAATCATTTTTTGTGCCCCTGCGTTACAGATCATAGAATACACACCATCATGCAAATATCTTAGAAGGAATTTGACTATAGACATAATTCTGCCATAACGTAGAACTTTTCTATTTCTTTTTAAATCATCTCTACCGGAATTTACACTATTTACTTTTTTGCTTATTTGAATGTGATGCCATCTTAAACTTTTTTGATTAGACTGCTGAAGGTGAGAAGTATGCTGCCCTCCTGCTATGTGGATCTAGCTTATCTTCCTGGGTATTGATATTTGAATTGTTGTCATGTTAACTCATATTTAATTTTACACATATTTGAAAACCTGTCTCATTATTATGAACAAAAATATACAAAATGTTACTTGAACATGTCTGCTTGAGCTTGGTTTGTGAATTTATACCTTACTTAGAATGTATAGAGACTTTCTGTCAAATCTTCAAGAAACTAAATACAAATAACTAGTAACTGGGCTTAGGTAATATTAAGAAATTGTAGTTAAGAAAACAATTTTCAAAGGGAGATCACAGTAAAATAAATTTTAAAATATATTTTATTTCAGAGTTGTGTTGTTTTTTTAAAAAAATATTTGACCCTCTTTTCTTTTTTAATATGTGGTGATTTGAATTGAAACTATTTTCATAATATGATGGGTAAAAGTCAATAGCCACTTTATGTTATGAAGCCTACTATTTTGTTTTTTAAATAATTTTTTTAAACCATTAAAATGATAAAAATTTATTTCTTGGGCAAAAGTATTTTTTTATGTTCTGTCTTGCCACACATTAATTTTTTTTTTTGTAACTTATTTTTAAACATTCATCAAGATTATGATGAGTTCACATAAAATGAAATTGTGTTCTTTTTTTTCCCACATAGCCATGGTATAGCACACATTGTATTCAATATTAATTGCTAACTTTGCCTTGATTTTCAATATAATTTTTTTTTCATAATTAATTTGTATAAATTGTGTAATGCTAAATAAAAATTGTAAAATTCTGGATATTGAAATTTTATACTACATTTGTAGGATGTTTTCCCCCATTCCATTTTTTTTTTTTTTTTTTTTTTATTTACGTGCATTAAGTTTTAATTTTTTCTTTTGTATTTTTTTTTTTTTAAATTTTTTATTATTTTTTTTGTTTTTTTTTTCCTTTTTTTTTTTTTTTTTTTTTTTTTTTTGATGTACGTGCATTCAGTTTTAATATTTGCGTTTGATGAATATACATGAGAAAACATATCAAACATTATTAAATAATGCAACAACAACTTTAAAGTAAATAAAAAGTTAAAACATTTTTAAATACAAAAGTAAAGAAAAACTTTTAATATAAAAATAAATAAAGCATTTACAAATAAAGCATTCCAAAGATTTGTAAATGTTACAAATAAAATACTTACTACCACTACGGTAAATAAAAATTTTTGCATAATACACCTGAATTTGAATGTCGCAAAGGTTTGAGAACCTCCAATAAAAATTACTAAGAAATATCCACAGGGTAGAGGAAAACCCTGTATTGTTCTTCGTCATTTCCTCTCTTGTCCTCTACCCTGTGTATATTTCTTATTGATTAAACCCGAAGGCAGTCCACTTCTGTATCACTTTTTAAAAACACTACTCAGATGTTAGGTCGAAATCTTGTTCAACAGTCACATACATCAGAAATGATTTAATCCACATACACCAGATTAGATTAAATCTGCAGTCACCAGTCTTGATGAAATCCACACACAGCAAAATGATTAAATCCACATACACCAGACATGATTAAATTCACATACACCAGACATGATTAAATCCACATACACCAGACATGATTAAATCCACATACACCAGACATGATTAAATCCACATACACCAGACGTGATTAACCACATGAACCAGATGATAACCTCAGCATGCACCATACAGGATTAAATCCTCAGACACTTGAAATGATTAGATCCACACACCACTAGACAGGATGAAATCCACATACACCAGACATGATTAGATCCACAAAGTTCAGACTGGATTAAATCCACACACCCTGAGTTTAAAGTAAGTCATACAACAGTATGAAGTACTACAAAAGTCATACAACAGTATGAAGTACTACAAAAGTTACACAACATTATGAAGTACTACAAAAGTCATACAACAGTAAGAAGTACTACAAAAGTCATACAAAAGTATGAAGTACTACAAAAGTCATACAACAGTATGAAGTAGTAAAAGTCATACAACAGTATGAAGTACTACAAAAGTCATACAACAGTATGAAGTACTACAAAAGTTACACAACATTATGAAGTACTACAAAAGTCATACAACAGTAAGAAGTACTACAAAAGTCATACAAAAGTATGAAGTACTACAAAAGTCATACAACAGTATGAAGTACTACAAAAGTTGTACAGCATCATGAAGTACTACAAAAGTCATACAACAAGATGAAGTACTACAAAAGTAATACAACAAGATGAAGTACTATAAAAGTCATACAGCAGTATGAAGTACTACAAAAGTCATACATCAGTATGAAGTACTACAAAAGTCATACAGCAGTATGAAGTACTAAAAAAGTCATACAACAAGATGAAGTACTACAAAAGTCATACAGCAGTATGAAGTACTACAAAAGTCATACAGCAGTATGAAGTACTACAAAAGTCATTCAGCAGTATGAAGTACTACAAAAGTCATACAGCAGTATGAAGTACTACTAAAGTCATACAGCAGTTTGACGTACTACAAAAGTCATCACAATGTTGAGTGGGGGACAAAGTGGACGGGGTACACAATCTTTTGGATACCTATCAACCAAGTGCGCCAGCCCTTGTTTATATTGGGCATCCCACTTCAACCCTCTTATTGGAATCTTGATACATTTGCGGCTCGGCTAAATTTCAACTTTATGGACAACTATGATGGTGATGCAACATTACGATGTGTTTGACTGAAACATCTCGTGCTGAAGATGTGTGTACTTGGCTGAGATACTGTTTGTCCCACATGATGTGCTGATGTACGCACTTTTTTGGAAATCCTGTCTGAATTTCTAATGTCTCTTTTTGTTTGTGTCTAGTCCAGCACAGGTCTGCCTGAATCTAAAACGGTTGGTCATCATTCATGAATCGGGGCCCCCCTGGAAAAGTTGCAAAAGTTATTTTTCACGTCGCTGTGCGTGAGCTCCATGTCCTTCCGCGTCTCCTCGGGGGCCGTGGCCAAAATCTCGGCCATGTCCAGCTGAACGGTGATCCAGGTCATGTGGCTCCTCAGCTCGACGGACTTCCTCTTGTACTTGATGGTGTTCAGCCCCTCGGTGTCCTGCCGCTGCCTGGCCGTTCGGAGCAGCCTGCGCCGGTCGCAGTTGTCCTCGTTGCCTTTGTCCTGCTTGTGGCGGACCATGTCGTACTTGCCCACGTCGAGGTACGGGCGGGCGATCTCGTATTCTTTGTTGTCGATCCTTTCGAACAAATCGTCGTCCTCCCCGCCCCAGCCGAAGTACAGGTTCGAGTTGCCGTTGATGCGCAGGTACTGCTCCTTCGTGAAGCCCACCACGCCCCCGACGTACTTCTTGTAAGGCAGCTTGTACTCGTACTTATCCATGGCGACGGCGAAATGCATCGGATGCTCATCGCAGCGGTACAGGTTCCGGTCGTTGAGCGGGATCAGGTCGACGTCGTGGAAGATGAAACAGTCGAAGCTGTCCAGTTTCAACGCCTCGATGAAGCCGACGTTGAACAGGGCCGCCCTGTTGAAGATGGTGGGCGGCGCCTGCTCGATGACGAAAAATCTGGCGTCCACTTTCTGGCGTTGCATCATGGGAATGATGTTGTTGAGGAGGATGTAAAGGTGGACGTACCGGTTTCTGAACGGGATGATGATCGCCACCCGCTCGTAGGCCGTGCAGTTCGTCGGTCGGACCCGGCCACCCTTCTCGACGTAGGGATGCAGTCTGGGGAGGTCTTCCGGTGCCACGCATTCCTTGAGACCGGCCAGCCGACCGATCAGATCGTCTGTCGGGTACAAGGGGCACGGCTCGACGACTCCAGTCCCAGCACGCTTCCGTTCATTTGAAGGACGTTGTGCGTTTGTACGGTTTTGCGCGGCGGTGGGTTTTGATACCTTCACGGGGCTGGGCGCGCCGCGAGCCCCCTCGGCATCGGGATCATTGTATTCTTTAGGGTTGAGATCGTCTTCCGGGGCTACAGGGAGATTGGGTTTCTCCGTCACCTCCTGGGCGACGACTCCGCCTCTGATCTCATCCAACAGGTTGTTGACAATCACGTAGTCTTCCTTCACCGGAGATCTCCTCGGACGTCTCATTTGTGACCTGTCTGTGCGCAGCAGAAGTAAAGAAAAAATTATTAGAAATCGGTCTTCAATTAATTGCTAATATAACTTATCTTAGATAAATATGGTTATCAGGTGAGATAGAGGCTAGTCTAATCGGAAATGATAGAACATTGTATGTTGAAGATTGAAATAGGAAGATAAGTCATCTAAGAGTCTTCCTACGCAGACGGGACAATTGAAGAAACAAGAAATTAAATGGACAAATAGTTCAAAAACTTTAAGTGTTCACCATTAATGTTTTTTTTTTTACCGGCAGCTGAGTTTTCTGAAACCAAGAATGGAAGAGGACTTAAGTCCTAAGGTCAAGAAGAGGTCAAGTAGGCTATCACAACTTACTACAGCTCTAGTCATGAAGTTGGAACAATAGTTACAAATATTATCCGACCTATCCCATGTGACATATATGATGGCATGCCACATCCATCCCATGTCACATCTATTTCATGTGACGTTAATGCCACGTCACACGCGTTCAATGTCATATCATCTCCACGTCACGTCTATTCAATGTCATGTCAATTACATGTCACACATGTTCAATGATACGCCAAAGCCACGTCACAGTTATTCAATGCCACGTCAGGTCACGCCTAGTCTATGTCACGTCAGCTCCATGACATGCCATATCAATGTCACATTGATTCCATGTCACAGCTCTCCTGAATGTATCATCGATTAATATATTAAACCCGTATCTCTGTTTTCTAGTTCTACCCCCCTCTCACTACTTTGTGTCTTAGCTGTCCCGTCCCAATCCTGCTGTGGCAGTCATCCCAAGCTTATGTCTTACCTGTCCCGTCCCAATCCTGCTGTGGCAGTCCTCCCAAGCTTATGTCTTACCTGTCCCGTCCCAATCCTGCTGTGGCAGTCATCCCAAGCTTGTGTCTTACCTGTCCCGTCCCAATCCTGCTGTGACAGTCATCCCAACCTTGTGTCTTACCTGTCCCGTCCCAATCCTGCTGTGACAGTCGTCCCACGTTTGTGTCTTACCTGCCCTGTCCCAATCCTGCTGTGACAGTCATCCCAAGCTTGTGTCTTCCCTGTCCTGTCCCAATCCAGCTGTGATAGTCATCCCAAGTTTGTGTCTTCCCTGTCTTGTCCCAATCCTGCTGTGACGGGCATCCCAACATTGTGGCTTACATGTCCTGTCCCAATCCTGCTGTGACAGTATCCCAACATTGTGGCTTACCTGTCCTGTCCCAATCCTGCTGTGACAGCCAGATGCAGACGATGCTGCTGCATAATCCCAAGACAACCAGAGCTTGACCTACTTTCCGCCTCAGAAGAAATTTCGGAAACATTACCGGTACCTCGTCAGTGAATCTGTGGTGAAGAAAGCTAGTCATGAAACACAAGCCGCGCACGTGCCAAGTCACCATACTGTATAAGGGTCTTCTATGTTAACCCCTTCATTTCCAAATAAATTAAACCATCAGAATATATGAAAGAACTTATAGATTTTTACAAGGGAAAAGACGAAAATTGACTAAATACATAATGAAAAAGGATATGATTATAATATATATATATATATATAAATAATTTTAAGAAAATGTGACCACTCACTTCCCTTGGTTGCATTGTATATTAATAAACAAATAATTTTTCTACAACTCCCTCCTTTGACAGGCCCTACCGAAAACACATGCCTTGACTGTATCAAAGCACGTCTGCTCTATGGACAAAACAAAGGGCGTGTCGACTTGTTTAGGCCAAGTACCTTTTCACGCTTGGTCTCAGCCGGTTTTTTTTTCTTTTCTAAAGTCATGAACCCCAAAGGCCCATTTCTCTTGGACCCAATGGAATTCAAGTTCTAACGTTCAATTTGTGACTACAAAATGTAATCCAGTGAGGGCGTGGAATCCTTACCATAAACAAATTCCGATTTGGGCATTGTTAAGACACGAACAAATACAATTAACCTTACCTTACACGGTGTGTGTGTGTGTGTGTGTGTGTGGATGCACACGTTAAAATTTTTAAATTACCACATAACGATAGGCTTAAAAATAAAATAAATAAAATAAAATAATATTTACTTTTGTAACCACGCGAAGCTCCAGAGTTTTCCCCGGACGTCAGTGGTACCTTTTGGTATCTTCTTTATTCACGCCTGCAACCGTTGTGCAGTAGGCCATCCCGGCATGCACTCTGTCATGCATTTCAGTGTAGTAATGGTAACAGTCACCGTATATGTTACTAATCATTAGTCCAAGTGTACCAAGTGTAACTTTTCATCCAAGTGTACTAAGTGTAACTTTTCATTCATTAGAATTTATTTTGAACGGTCGATATCACACACAAAGATTGAAGCACGGGCGGGGGAAAAGGGGGTGGAGTGGTAGGTGGGGGCGGGTTGGAGGTGAAAGTGGGGGTGGGGTGGTAGGTGGGGGTTCGCCTGGATTTGAATAGCCCCGTACGAGTGTCAGATAGTGAATCGATGCAACGGGGAGTAGTGTTACAAACAGTTAAGTAAGTTTGTTTTTCTCAACGCATGCGGTACTGGCGTGGCGAGATCCGTGTACCCTCAGATGACACAGCGGCGGAATACAAGAAATGTTCTGGGATCAGTGGCACAGGGAGATACGTGTACCCTCAGATGACACAGCGGCGGAATACAAGAAATGTTCTGGGATCAGTGGCACAGGGAGATCCGTGTACCCTCAGATGACACAGCGGCGGAATACAAGAAATGTTCTGGGATCAGTGGCACAGGGAGATCCGTGTACCCTCAGATGACACAGCGGCGGAATACAAGAAATGTTCTGGGATCAGTGGCACAGGGAGATACGTGTACCCTCAGATGACACAGCGGCGGAATACAAGAAATGTTCTGGGATCAGTGGCACAGGGAGATCCGTGTACCCTCAGATGACACAGCGGCGGAATACAAGAAATGTTCTGGGATCAGTGGCACAGGGAGATCCGTGTACCCTCAGATGACACAGCGGCGGAATACAAGAAATGTTCTGGGATCAGTGGCACAGGGAGATCCGTGTACCCTCAGATGACACAGCGGCGGAATACAAGAAATGTTCTGGGATCAGTGGCACAGGGAGATCCGTGTACCCTCAGATGACACAGCGGCGGAATACAAGAAATGTTCTGGGATCAGTGGCACAGGGAGATCCGTGTACCCTCAGATGACACAGCGGCGGAATACAAGAAATGTTCTGGGATCAGTGGCACAGGGAGATCCGTGTACCCTCAGATGACACAGCGGCGGAATACAAGAAATGTTCTGGGATCAGTGGCACAGGGAGATCCGTGTACCCTCAGATGACACAGCGGCGGAATACAAGAAATGTTCTGGGATCAGTGGCACAGGGAGATCCGTGTACCCTCAGATGACACAGCGGCGGAATACAAGAAATGTTCTGGGATCGGTGGCACAGGGAGAAAAAAAGAAAGGAGGGGTGGGGGGTGGGGGGAGATCGGGGGGGGGGTGATCCGTCTGGGGCGGCATTTTTTTTTCTTTATTATAAGATTGAGAGGGGCGGCAGTTTCTGCCGACTGTGGAGTTTATTTTCGCGGAAGGTGGCATCAAAAGGCTTGGCCCGCCCCAGGTGACACTAATACTAACTTCACCACTGTCTAGGACAATGGTTCTCAACGTTTCTGATGCCGCGACCCTTTAATACATTTCCTCATGTTGTGGTGACCCCCAACCACAAAATCATTTCCTTTGATAGTTACTTTTTAACTGACTGTAGAGTATCTGTTTTTTCCGGTGGTCTAAGGCGACCCCTGGGCAAGGGTCGTGCGACCCCCCCCCCCAAGGGGTCGCGACCCCCCCCCAAGGGATCGCGACCCACAAGTTGAGAACCGCTGGTCTAGGATTTTAATTAAATAATAATTGTTAGCATCGTTTGCATGTGGGAACACTTATATTGCTATTGTATCCCTGCTATTTTAATATGCTCACATCGAGAGAGGTGGACATGGGGATATCAAGACGGTATAAAAGTGTATATTAATTAACCACAAGGTATATGATGTAGATTCAATTAAGAGAAACTTAAATACCTTTTTTAAAAAAATAACGAACAATATGTAATGTTATTATTTGAAGAATATTTAAAGGCACTAAAATAGAAAGAAAAAAATATAATGAAAAATAAACTAATAAAAGGGAGCTGCATCATCTCGTTGGCCCGGGGGGAGGGGGGGGGGAAGGGGTATCTTAAATAACTCCCCCTTTTGACATAAACGTTAATGGAAAAGCAGAGAAGAACTTGAACTTTCAAGGGGTGTGAAGTTGGTAACATAAGAGCCTTTGAGAAAAGTGTGGTGAAATGGACATCCATGGCCATATCTCTTTTGTAAGAGCTGACACGTCCAGTAGCAGCGCCGTGCGTCTCCGCACAGGGTTACACCGTGGTGCGTCCATCTTCTGACTACTGATGTGTAGGTCTAAGGTTGTGTCTTGGGGAATTCCCGAAGGAACACGAACAACACGCGCCATCTCATTAAACCTTTTCACATCCCAAACACTTTCCTTGGACCAACCGGATGTCCGGATCCAGCCATTTCCCATGGCCCGAATTGCGTTTTTCCACCCAACACAATCTCAGGAACACACCAGAATATGTCCAAAAAAAAAAAACCATTTCACAATACCCTTCATAATAACTGACATGTCACCACTTATGACGTGTGACAACTTGTTGGTTAAAACATCAACGATGCCGATGTGCAGTGTGGGATATGTAAGATCAACACCTGAAATCGTCACGTCAACGGCCGCCAACCATTGGTTTACTGACTTAACGAATCAGTGAACTGAAAAAAAGACACGCCCTTGATCGTATTGCCACACCCATGTGCCAAATTCGTGACGCGGTCTCACACCCCCCCCCCCCCCCAACATGCCAATGACTTCCTAAGTTTCGTGTTCATTGAATCAAGCGTGCTAGACACGGCCTGACCTACTCTCAGAGTTCAATACATAGATATTTCACACTCTCAACTCCACGTGGTCATAGGGACGGGGGTTGGTGTTCATTACCGCCAGGGTAGGATTTCCCATATGCGTATAGGGCCAACCTAGTCCATGGCCCTTGGACGCTGCATTCAATGGGGGGGGGGGGCGTACATACAGAAGAAATCACAACCAAATATGTACACAATTTTCAGTTTTATTTTGAAAAGGCCACATAAAATGTTGAAGTAGTTTAGAATATAGAATTCAATTAAAAATATAATTAGATTCATAGATTATAAAGATTGTATTAAATTTAAATAATTATGTTTAAAAAAAAAAGAAACTATTTGAAATTAAAAATGAACTTTTTGAGGAGGTGGGGGGGGGGGATTACAATTATGGGCTTTGGCATAGGGCCAGTGGGTAGAGATATGGGGGGGGGGGGCGGTCCGTCCCGGTTTGCACGTTTTATCTTTATATGGAGGGGCGTCGTTTTCGGCCAACTGAATAGTTTTATTCGCGCAATGGGCAGCAAAAATCTTGGCACTTACCGTAAACCCGACCCTGGATAGAGAGAGAGATAGAGATATCCCACTTTCAATGCAACGTAGTATAACTGGTTTGGTGTTTCTTATCGGGGACCCTGCAATCCCCCGTGACTACAGGGGGGGGGGAGGAGGGGCTTGTATATATANAAAATTAAAAAATGGCAGGGGGCCTCCGACAGTCACCTGGCGGCTCTGTAATACTAAACAGAAGTGCATGTTGGGAAATGAAAAACCTGAAAAAAAACGGAACGCAACAAAACAACGCATGCGCCATGGCAATACAGTTTGCACGTGCTTTCTTTTAGAACCTTTACACTCGAGGTTCAATCGCTTGAAGAACTATTTGAAGCTAAATGCATAAGTTAAACTAAAAATTTGTAGGGTATAGGCCTACTCCTCGCCCTACTCTTCACAAATACTTAAGATTAACTAGATCAATTTATGAAGAATTCTTTCCCTCAAAGTCAGGACAGAATAATAAAAAAATTCATTTCATACCCAATCCGTTAAAATTTAAAACGTACCGGAGCCGGTACGAGTGCCTTGCATTGCCGGTCCACACAATAGAAATACTTTTATCAGGTAAAAGGAGTTATATGGTACCTGATGCATTTTTGAAATTTGATGACCTGTCAAAAGAAGTAAAAAATTAAAAGAAAGTCGACCCCGACGAGATTCGAACTCGCAATCTTCTGATCCGAAGTCAGACGCCTTATCCATTAGGCCACGAGGCCCGCAGGTTAACGAGGAATTAGCACTATATATCTAAAGTAATTAATGTACCCAATGCTTTTTTTTTTTTAAAGGGTATAGATATTTATTTAGAAATAGACCCTCCTCTGTCTTCAAAAACTTAAGATATTGCTGACATCATACGTGAGAATTTTGATTAAAAAGTGGAAATCTTCAATTTTCTATTTAGGAGGTAATTTATTTTCACAAACAAACATGGAGGAACGAGATCCTTCCTGCAATCCATTAGACCCGCTTTTAAATAATGTATGCAAAAATAACGATTAGGTCCTTCTCTAAATATATAATGCGATGAAATTCGTCTAATACAAACACACGAATATTGTACAATTAGGTCTTAATATATTAAATCTTTAAGGAGTATTTAAAAGTTTTAGTTAAGCCTATTTATTATTCTCAATGAAGTAATAATTAATTATAATATACATTTTTAAGTCTATTTATTAGTCTAATTTAGCCTTATTCATATTTCCTATAATCTATATATTTGTTATTTGTATTCTACTGTGACACGACTAATTTTATCACTTTTTTTGTCAAGTTCTTCATTTAGAATTTTTCATGTTTTAGTTTTAGGCTTTGCAGTGCCTATGCTATAACTATAATGATTGTTATTTTTGCTTGACCTACCGATAAAGAATAATAATAATTTAGGTAGTTTGGTAAGATCCGGGAAGTGCCGAAAACCGGGTATCGTGATTTCGTTGTCAAAATGGCGACCTCCACTTTTTAATTTACCGAGAGTCACGTTGTTTAAGACTTTTTAACTATACATAGCCCAGCATATAAATTCTATTTCCGCTCACAACTTAGAGTAGACATGTTGTGTTATGATTAGACACTTGAGTCCCCCAAAAAATTTTGAGGCTTCACTTTGAAAATTGAAGGTAAAATAACGCAATTTTTACTCACTCATTCATATTTTTTGTGTGGAAAGGATCCTTTCTTTGAATTTCAGGTACTTTATAAATAATGGCATTAACTACAACATATCCAAGACATGCTAATTTACGCCCATAAATTCACCCAGAAATTTTAATCATGTGTGTCCCAAAATTACCTATTATCGTTAATATTCGTTGCTATGGTAAATAACCTGATTTACTCTGGACTCTGGAAATCCAGCCTATTACCCCCTAATAACTTATTTAGAAATAAAAATAAAATAATTAATAAAACAAATAGGCCTACATATTTTTAATATGATTTGATGCTTTTATTGAGGGATATTAGGTTAAAAAAGCCTAATTAATTACAATTAATAGTTAACAATTATAGTTTTATATACTGTTATATGTATACTATTAACTATATATATACCTATAATATATATTATTATATATACATAAATAATATCTATATATATGTATGTATGTATGTATATATATAGAGGCCTAGAATAGTATTACTATTATAAGTGTAGGCCTATCACCCCCCCCCCCCCAATTTTTAATATGATTTGATGCTTTTATTGAGGGATATTAGGTTAAAAAAGCCTAATTAATTACAATTAATAGTTAACTATTAGTTTTATATACTGTTATATGTATACTATTAACTATATATATACATATAATATATATACATATATAATATCTATATATATGTGTATATGTATATATAGAGGCCTAGAATAGTATTACTATTATAAGTGTAGGCCTATCCCCCCCCCCCTCCCCCCCAATAATTATTTGTAGGACCCATTATTCATTATTCATATGTAATGATATATATGGTGATTCTTAAGGCATAAATTAAGTAAAAGTGTACAAAAAATATTCACTTACCTTTGGTATTGAAATATCCTATATTTAATCACATATCACACTATTCCAAAAGAGAATTATTATATAATCCTCAGTATTCTCAACGAAAAAAACACACTTTCTGCCACAATAATACAAGAATTACATGAGATATTACTAAAATTTAATAATAAAACATTGTAATTACCTCAAGCAAATAACTAGAACTTATTTAAAATTCTATCAACAGCCAAAGTTGATTCTAACAATAAATGTTGATCTGTGAAACAACTTTACTAACTTAAAATAAATGACATATTATTTTTTGTCAAATTCACACATTCATATGGTATGGGACTAAAATACATTATATAGAAAATGGTAAAATAAAAAGTGTAATAGTATAGTCAATTTTAATTTATTGAAACAAATAATCCCTTTATTATTAGTATATACTTATAAATTTTAAACAATTCCACAGAAAATTTTAAATTAATATCTTAAGAATATTTTATTATTATTATGAATTTTGGGAAATTGAAAAAAAATATTTATACATAATTAATTACGAATAAGTGACGAGTCAGCATATTTTATATATTTTAATAGGAAAATAATAAAGATTTTTAAAATAATTTTGCGAAATATTAACAAAAACTAACTTATATATTTTGTGGTTTTATTTAGAAGTACTCTAATTAAAATATGTTCCCTGTAAATATTATATTTTTTTCTAATTTTATAATAAAGTTATGGGCCTTAAAAAAAAATCAAAATGAGGGTCACGAAATGTGGAGGAAAATCCCATAGTAAAAAAGTGCCTTTGAGGTTCCTACTAAAAAATTCTTAACTTTTGAACCACTTGAGCTAGAAAGTTGATCTTGGTGTTTTTGTAATCTATTCTCCAGACTCTATACAGCTGTAGTATTTTTATATTTTTACAAATATTTTGAAATTTTAATCAAAGTGTCTAAATAATTATAAAATATTCAATTCTGGGAGTGGGAGGCGGATGTATCAGTTCAGTATCTCTACCTAGTCCTAGTTTAGTTAGGTCTATCTATAGATGCTATGGGAGGGCGAGGACGAAAAGGAGTTTTAGTTTCACTGTTGCATTTGAATTTGACGTTAGCTCATTTGATGATTTGTCATGGTTTGTAGTTTCAGTGTTGTTTGAAGCCGAGGCCTACTCAGTCACGAGTAGAGTAGGTCGGGCTACTGCTTATCCACCATGACTGACGGATTAAAATCCCTTAGTCAGTAAAACTGTAAATGAGATAGATTTTTCCAAAAATACTGATCACCTTCCCATTTTTCCCCTCCTAACAAATAAAATGATCCAAGAGTATTAAGTCTGGAAACCTATACTAGTCTTCTTGTTTGTTGAGAACTTTTATTTATTATATAGCCTAACTATATGTAAGTCTAAGGTCTATAAAATAAAAGTCAAAAGGCCCAGGGCTTAGTTTTAACCCTACTTATATTCTCAGTTATAATTACTAGCCATAGTCAGCCAGTGTCTTAGGCCTAGCTATTAAGCATTAACACAATGATGAGACAGTTACCTACTAGTAAACTGCACTGTCATATTAGTAAATTATTGATTTGATACTTTGATTAGATGAGGGAGACTAATACTTATTTTTTGCTGGAAATTGTGGTCAATAGTCAGTTTAGACTTTAGAGATTCTAGGTTTTTTTTAGGTTGATTTTGAGGGTCATAGCTTTATAGTTTAACTCACATAAGGAACTTTCTCTAAGTGGATCATTACTTTACAGGCATCTGATGACTTAAAGAATAAAAAGGAAGCAGGCCCCCCACCTGCAGCAAGTTATGTGGCTCCTGATGATTGTAACTCATTTGATATAGTCAGGGCTACTCAGTATGGAGTCATACACAGGGTCCATGAACTTATTGAAGCTGGCTATGATGTCAATCAGATGGACCATGAAAATGTTAGTCTTCTACACTGGGCTGCTATTAACAATCGCACAGAGATTGTCAAGTAAGTAGTAAAACAATCTATTTATTTTTATAAAAATTTATCCATGGATAATATTTATTTTAAAAGTTTAAATTTTGTGTATTGTTCCTTTAAAAAAGGTAACATTATTTTAATAGAAATATGACATATCTTTTCCTCATTTGTTATGTTGCAGGGAAATGTTATAATGTAAAAATTATTGATTTATTTGGTTCCAGTTATTTTATGTCCAAAGGTGCCATTGTAGACAGATTTGGTGGACACCTAGATGCAACACCACTCCATTGGGCTACAAGGTTAGTTAATTAGCTCCATCTCACTAAAACAACTACTTCTTGAGCTTAGAAATTTAGATCATATCATTATGTAAGTAATAATTTATGCTATCATTACAAATTTAAAACATCACTAAGTAACCATAAAGTTTACCTCACATTTTAAATAACCAATAAAATCATTCAAAGTATCAAATCCATCAGTTGTTTTAAAGGTTTTTTAAAAATATAATTAACTAAAGATTTTTCTATGCTTTACATATCAATGATTCTTAAGTGTTTGCATGTAAATTTAAACAGTATTTTTATTTATTTATAAATATCTAAAAAAAATCTTATTAATTAAAATATATACGTTGTTATAATTTAACTATAAATAATATCCATACAAAATTTCCATATTTCAAGTTATTTGATGAATGAAAATATTGGATTAAGGCTGTAGCAGGCATGCTACTCTCAAGTTATCAAAAACATTTGCATTAACTTGTTCAAAGTGGGATCAAAGCTTCAAATCGGCCCTGTGGTGAAATCATAATGTTTTCTGCTTCTTGAACAAGAGATGGGAATGAATTTATTCAGGAATGTCACAAGCTGTGGGTAAACAGCCAGGTTGAATAGACTTGTAACCCCAGTTAGAAAGCCATATTTAGGGAAGAGGCAAAACATCAGCTGAAAAACTTCAACTATTGAGCTCAGAAGGTATTAGCCAACTTCACATGAAATTTAAACATTTGGTTGTCTATATGCAAAAATGGCTGTATTCATACCAGTGGCCAAAATAAATCTGGAAAGTAAACATTAATAAAAAAAATTTTTTTTTTTCGAATACTGCCTACTACTGGTATCATTGAAATTTCAGTTTTCAAATTTCGAATGAAGCTCTCTTTCTCCATGACATTGACCCTTGCTGATCATTAAAAGCAGGTTTTTAATTTTTTTTTTCAGACAGGGTCACCTTGGTATGGTTGTGCAACTTATGTCATGTGGAGCTGACCCATCACTGCGGGATGGTGAAGGTGAGAATTAAATATATGTACTTTGAACTCATACCTATCATTAAATTTGCTGATGATTTTGCCATTGTTGGCTTAATATCTGAATGGGAAAGCTTATACCGCAACTAAGTTACAAGCTTTATCAGTGTGATGAAAATGTCTCATAAACAAAATAAATGTTCGTCAATTTGTGGAGTGGGAATCACCCAATAGCTGAACTCACTATGAAAAATCACAGTATAGAGCAAGTAGAGACATATTAGTACCTAGATGTCACCATTAATAATAAGCTGACATGGCATGAACACTGCCAAATTCTGTATTTAAAAAAGTCTATTTTTATCTTTAAAAAAATTGTACCATTTCAACGTTAACAAACAAGATGTTAACTTATTCTGCAGTGCAATTGGAAGCCTATTGAACTTTAGTATTACCTGCCGGTGTGGAATTTCATAGTCTGACATCAAACACAGATTGAAAAGACCAATTAAGAAAGCTATTAATATCACACACGCTAAACATCCTTCACTTACAGAACTATTTGAAGTAAAATGCTGTTTCAAAACCTAAAATCTACATCCCACCCTCTTCATCTATAGAGCTTTTAAAAAAACAGATAAGGCTAACTTCATTCTTGCATTTTAAATTAGATTTTACATACTATTATTCCCAGGCTGCAGTTGCATTCATCTAGCATCACAATTTGGTCATACAGCCATTGTAGCCTATTTGATAGCCAAAGGGCAAGACGTCGACATGCTGGATAAAACAGGGATGACACCTCTCATGTGGTCTGCTCACAGGGTATTTGGGTATGTAAGCATCGGTGAAAAAAACGTGTTGGATAACCCTACGTCATGGTTGTCATACACTTAAATGCCATTTTTAAGTACTTTGAAGTTTGTTGAATCGATCTCAGTCCCAAGATTTTATGGCCCACACACTGAATTTCTCCAATCTTTCAAAAAAATATCTTTTATTAACTCTACAACAGCTTGTAGGAAGATAAAAGAATTGTTTGTCGAGCTAGACCATATGTAAATTGGACGGGAGAACAATTAGTGGTGGCCAAAAATAAAATATGGTACAACTTATAGCATGTTCAGTGAACTCACATTTTAGTCTGTTTACAATTATTATCACTTGCCAAAGCCTAAAGGGGACACTGATTTCAAACTAAACAAATTCACACTGTTTTATCATAAATTTGTACCTTTGTAATATTTGAATAAATAAAAAAATATTTGAAAGTATCTTTTTTTTTTAATTGCCATGTTTTTACTGTCGGTTCATTTAGTTTTGGAATGCGTACAAATTTTTTTCTTATTTTTTCATCAGCCTAAAGTGACATGAGGAAGTCCCAACAGTTTTTTTTTTTTGTTTGTAATTAAATTTTAGTTTGTCTTCTTTATTTCTCTTGTCTCTTAATGGGATACAAACAAGTGTCACTTTATTTTAATGACAAATGTTAATCTTATTTCACTATTAGTGTGACTGACAGACCTACAGGAAGAATTATATTTGTTTATTTGATATACCATTCCAATATGATAATCCAATCTCAAATGTTCTTTATTTCTATAACCCGCCCCCCCCGTTCGATTTTTTTTAATGTGCTCTTCCGATGAGCCATAATTATAATCTTGTGCCTACAGCTATGATCCAACAAGATTACTGCTAACTTTTGGAGCCACACTGAACAAAGTAGACAAACTGCATGGAAACACAGCTTTACACTGGGCCTGTGCTAGTGGAAACCACGTGGTCATAAGACTGCTACTGAACAAGGGGGCAGATATACATGCCTTCAACTTCAAGGTATTCATTTTCGTTAACTCTTCAGACTCTGCTTATGTATTTTGTTTCTGTTGCACAGCAAATTTGCATCCTAGCGTGTTTTTTGTGTGAATACAGAATAGTACAGAATAGTATGTGTGATTCATCTTATATGGACTTGAATGTTCATCAGTTTTGTGGTTCATCTGATATGGACTAAAATTTTCATCAATTTTGTCATTAACAAAGCTTCATCCTTCTGCATTAGGGGCATTGTGGATTTTAACAAGGGCAAAATTAAAATGCTGAAAATATTACACAATGCCAAATAAATTTAGTGGAAATTGAATTTTGAATATCTTTTTTCCCCATTGATTTCTTTGACTAGAACGAAACTCCATTAGATATAGCCATTGGGCAGAGCAATGCTGATTTGGTGAAGAAATTAAGACAAATGCAAGCCACCGCTGAGGCATCAAAGAAGACTTTGCTAGGGAAATATGCTGCCAATAAGGTTTGGAACTCTCTTTTTCTATATTATAAATTAAATTACACAATAAATTATTATAAAATTAGATAGAATCTACTTTGCTTATATTCCAGTAGTTTCTTCTAACTTTTTTTGGCAAGTTAAGGCAATGTTATATTATGACCTATTGAGACTGATATTTTTGTTGAATGCATCCACCTAAAGTCATCCAATAAAAAGTAATCCATATAATGTCACCACACAGGAGGGCATTTGAGGAAAAGTCTTTCCTTTTTATATAAAACCCAACTCATGTAGTTTTTTTTTGCTAGATTTGAAATTGATTCCTGGGAACTTTTAACGTAGTTAATTTTCAGTAATTAAGAAAAATTTAAATGCCACATTCCAGGAAACCTATTTTCTGTGCTGACCAATCGTCAGCTTTCTCTATTCTGATATCCTTGTTAGTGTTACTATGGTTACTCTTCAGGATGATCATGAGCTGAGCTGATATTTTAGTGGATATCAACTAGGGTTATCTACTCATTTTTCACAACTGTAATAACATGAAGTCCAAGTCTTCACATATCAATTATTTATTTATATATAACATTACCCAGAAATATTCACATTTGGAATGATAATTGAATACAGTTCATAATACATACATTTCTCTTTAGGAAATAACATGTGAAGTCACTCATACATTCTATTATTTTCTACTCATTAGACAAGATCTTCATTACTGTTTTTCCATCCATTACAATTCGGCTACCTACGTAGTTCCACACTCTCTATAATTATATATAAATGTTTCACTACACTGACATGAAATAGTGCCTTTCACTCAGCAGTCAATGAACATAAAATACCATTATGTTACACCAACAAAATCTAGCATTAAATGATACATTGCTTTTCTCCCGCAGTTTTTGACATAAATATGTAAAAAAAAAATTAAAAATCTTCGGAACCTAAAAATTTCAAATCAGTAATATAATTTTATTAAGATATGGCCTGAGTTATGCAGCTCTGATAGGCTGTAAAGAATTCTAAAATATGCAGCCTTGATTTGAATGTATCCCAGGCATAGATTTTTATGCAGATTCTCTGGTCAAAAATTCTAAGTCATAAGAAATTTTCTGGTTTCTGCCATCACAATGTGGTTGATATGGTTGATATATCATTTTTAAAATAAAAAAAAGCTCTTGATTGCTGTCTAAAAGGCCTGCCTTGCCAGAAAGGTTTGCTTTATTCTATCTTGAGTTTGATTCTTAATGAAAAATGCTAATTCATAACGACGACGGGCTCTGTCCTTATTTTTTTATTTACAAATGGTACAACTTGTACATTTATGTGATATTGATTAGCTGGCTGCCTGTTTATTTTATAAAAATCAAGACCACTGGAAAAAATTGCGCAAAGATTTGGGCAAACAGTCTGATTGCCTGCTTCCATTACATATAGTGACAGAACTGGATGTCTGTCATAATTACATTATAGTCTGCTGATGTAGGTGTCCATTCAAACAATGTATTTTTTTCTATTACTTCTGTCAAACAGCTGAGATAGATCATTGCCACATTAACTTCTGTTACAGATATTCCGAAGGCGTGTGGCTTATGTGTACCCATTTCTTGCCATCTTCATCATTGGATTCATCCCAGAACTGTCAGCTCATTGGGCTTTGAAAGTCTTAATTTTTTTCCCATTTTTCATAATAGGAAACATGATCTTTAAGTAAGTGGAAAAAAGTAACCTAAATGAATCACACCATTTCATTGATGGTCTAAAAAAATATATTTTAGAATAAATAAGTGTAAAGATTAAGCCACAATACAGCATTAACATTATACATTATAAAAACTGCTGTTTAACTCTTTCGATGCGGAACAACCAACACTGCGTTCTTCCACCATTCTCAAAAGCACGGAACAACGGGCTGTGCGTTGTTTCAATATCATGTTTGTTTCTTTGCTACTTCTCGGTTAAACTTTTTAAGAGCTATTTTTAAATAAGACTTTTACAAAGAAGAGTGTTACTTCATTGTTTACAAGCAAAACCAAGGTTTATTTGTTGTTATTTGAAGCATTATTTTGACGATTTTCTTAGCGTTTTTTTTTTCCTACTGTTGCTAAGGCTACCCTAGGCTCTAATATGTATATTTCCTAGATGATTAACAGTTAAAAAAGCTTAGGAATTTTTTTATACTATTTATTTTGATATTGAAGATGATTTATATTTAGATGCATCACGTGATTCCGATAGTAGTAGTTTTAGAGGAATTGAGTTATAGAAGTGAAGATGAGGTATGCTCATTTTACTTATTTTATTTAAAGTGAAGAAATAAGTGTACAAACATATAGTCCTTTCAATTACCTTTCATTTGATACTACGTTTAGTCTTATAAACCAAAGAATAATATTTTAAATATTTTTTAATAAACCCAACCTCTCACACTTTTTCCGCTCTTTGAAAAAAATGTACATTTTTTCGATAAAAAAATTCCGCAGCGAAAGAGCTTAAGGTGTGTGGAACTAATTGATGGTGTGTGTGTGTTTTCTTTTGGGGGTGGGTGGGGGTTGGGAGCCAACCTCCAGAAAATGCTTTTCTGAAGTTATTCTTTAAAATATTCATTAAATAATGTGAATTGGACAGAGGAAATAATATTGACAGAGTTGAGGAAATAATATTGACAGAGTTGAGGAAATAATATTGACAGAGTTGAGGAAATAATATTGACAGAGTTGAAATAATATTGACAGAGTTGAGGAAATAATATTGACAGAGTTGAGGAAATAATATTGACAGAGTTGAGGAAATAAATATATTGACAGAGTTGAGGAAATAAAATTGACAGAGTTGAAATAATATTGACAGAGTTGAGGAAATAATATTGACAGAGTTGAGGAAATAATATTGACAGAGTTGAGGAAATAAATATATTGACAGAGTTGAGGAAATAATATTGAAAGAGTTGAAGAAATAATATTGACAGAGTTGAGGAAATATATTGACAGAGTTGGGAGTATCAGATTAATAAAAATGTCGGTTTAGAAAATACATTATTATAGAAGGAAGGAAATACATAAAATGTTAGAAGGAAAAGATTGCCAAAATTTTTAGTTAACGTGCTGTGTTGTTTAGCACCATCTTGCACAACTGATAAAATGACAAGATACTTACTTTTCCCCCAGAGCATTTTTTGATGAAAACACCAGCCACATGATTCCCATCGCTATCTACTTAGCCACCAAATTTTGGATGTACTTCACCTGGTTCTTCTATTTGTTGCCATGTATCCTTGCCGATAATTACATAAGAAGTTATTCAAATATATTCCTGTAGGAAGGGACACAAAAACATCAAATAATATTTAGTTTTTTTTTTCATGGTGTTTGGGCTGTTTTGTTTTGGAGGAGTGCTGACAGCCTCTTTTTTTTTTAAAGCCCATTGCAAGGTTGAATTTTTAGGGATTTCCTTCTGGCCAACAACAAATGCACTACTGGCTTGGCTCTGTGACCATAACTCTACAAGTTTTGTTCACTTGAATAATTTTAAATCATCTCATGCGTGCTGTTTATTCATTACTGAAAGTAGCAGTTTTTCATTACTGAAAGTAGCAGTTATTCATTACTGAAAGGAGCAGTTATTCATTACTGAAAGTAGCAGTTATTCATTACTGAAAGTAGCAGTTATTCATTACTGAAAGTAGCAGTTATTCATTACTGAAAGGAGCAGTTATTCATTACTGAAATTAGCAGTTATTCATTACTGAAATTAGCAGTTATTCATTACTGAAATTAGCAGTTATTCATTACTGAAATTAGCAGTTATTCATTACTGACAGTAGCAGTTAGCACTGTCAAAATATTAGTGTAGTTAAATAGTTTGCACAGTTTGTTAGATATATTTAGAGGTTCCTGTTCATATTTGACTGAACAGATGTAAAAGTGGTGCACTATTGACAACACTTCATATTCCCAAACATGTTATCGTTTATCTCGTCTTCTCTAAATAACCACACAGCATATCTGACCATGCCACTCAACCTTAACCTTAACCTGAATGCTCCAGATCTTCATGAAAGCCCATCTTTCCATGTGATATTTGCACTTGTCACCATTCTACTTACATACAACTTTTACAAGGCCTGGCGAACTGACCCTGGTTATCTCAAGAGCAACAGGGAGGACAAGATCAGAGTGAGTTCTGATCTTTGATGCATTTCAATGAATATATAAATATTTAAAAATCAATTTTAAGTGGCTTAAAAACTTTCTTTGGTATCATTCATAAATTCAGTAAAGCTATTAAAACCTATTTTTGATTAATTTATGAGCCAAGTACTTTTTCCAAAAATTTGTTATCAAATTGTTCTCCTTTCTGTTAATGTGACACTTTTGTGTGTTGTGTGTTCTCCTTTTTTTTTAAAAATGTGATACTTATGTGTGTTTTCTATGTTTTTAATGTGATACTTATGTGTGTTGTGTGTTTTCTTTGTTTTTAATGTGATATCTATGTGTGTTGTGCCAATACATCAGTCAGTTTTTACTTAACTTATGCGTGTTACTCGCCAGGGTCATAGGCTGTCTGAAAGAATTTTCCATTCATCTCGGTCCTGTGCTTTCCTTTCCATTCGCTTCCAGTTGTATCCCATACTTAGTGTGTCTCCATCAAGCTTGCATCTCTGTGTAATTCTTTGGCATTCCTCTCTTCCCTTCTCCCTGTGGATTCCATGTTATTGATTGCCTGGTGATGTTATCTGGGGATTTACAAGAGTATGCTGTGATCTTTTCATTATGATGTCTTCAGCAATAGTCTCTTGGTGTGCCATTTCCACCTTTGTTGTTGATGATTTCTGGCCATTTTATGTTCAGCAAGAGTCTCTTGGTGTGCCATTTCCACCTTTGTTGTTGATGATTTCTGGCCATTTTATGTTCAGCAAGAGTCTCTTGGTGTGCCATTTCCACCTTTGTTGTTGATGATTTCTGGCCATTTTATGTTCAGCAAGAGTCTCTTGGTGTGCCATTTCCACCTTTGTTGTTGATGATTTCTGGCCATTTTATGTTCAGCAAGAGTCTCTTGGTGTGCCATTTCCACCTTTGTTGTTGATGATTTCTGGCCATTTTATGTTCAGCAAGAGTCTCTTGGTGTGCCATTTCCACCTTTGTTGTTGATGATTTCTGGCCATTTTATGTTCAGGATCTTTATAAGGTAAGTTTTTGTGAAATGTCTTTTTATTATTATTTGATTGTTTGTCCTTCGCACACAAAGGTGACCAAGGCTTGAGTAGCGGCCTTGACCTGAGCTGAATGTTGTTTACAGTGAGGGAGAGTTGCTCAATTCATCCGCCTCACTCTCTTGTCCTTGTCTATTTGATCCAAGACTTAGTCAAGACAACTGGAAATAGGCCGGGATGCAGTAGATGACCATCATTTTTTTGTTGTTGTGTTTTCCTGTTCGTTTTATGTGTTCCATGTCACAGGAGTTGTTGGAATTTTCATTTTGTCAATGCCATACTGCCTTCTCTTAGATGAGTTGCCATTCAAGGTTAGCGAGTCCCATCCACCTGGGGTGATGTTGTTTTTGCTTGCCTAGGCTTTTGCTGGGGATTGAACTCCAGTCCACAAGCTTGAGGCTGGCTCAGTTTAGACGGCTCGGGCACCAAGGTCTGTACTTTCTGCACGATGCTCGCTCCCTTTCTAAGCGAGCATAAAATTAACAGCTGTGTTCCCACTTCTTTGGCTTTTGTGGTTTGTTTACAGGGAGCTTAACTCCTCCCCTGGACTAGTTGCTTGACTGGACTGAACGGTCCATTCCACCCATGACAGTTTCTCATTGGCCATAAGGCCTGTAACCCTTCACTCTGGTGTTGGTGATACAGTGGTGATGGTTAACTAAGTCTATGGTAACTGAATAACTGTCACTGCCACATCAAGACATCAAATGTAATTAAAATGGATCGTCGTGTAACTTGTTGTAATTAACACTGGCACTTTATTATAATAAGATTACATTCACATGATAAATAATAACTGCATCTATGGCACAGGATATTTATGTGTGTATATTTATGTTCTTTGCTGGTCCAACAATTTGGAACGCCCTTCCTGTCGATCTTAGAAACAACCAGACACTGGAGTCCTTTAAAACAGATCTAAAGACACATCTATTTCGCAAATACCTTCTGGGCTGATTGTCTACCTTATTTTCCATGTGTTGCTGTGTTGCTCCGGGTTGAAATGGCTAGAAAGACTTTGATATTGTATGCTTGTAATTAGTTTTTGTAGTGTTGTGTTTGTTTTAAATGTGGTGAATTATAGATATGTTTTTTGTTGACTTTGTACCGCGCTTCGAGCCTTTGGGGATGAAGCGTGTTTTTTAAATGAACTTTATTATTATTATTATTATTATATGTAATATTATAATTATATTCAACTCTGTATTAAAAAAATATCTTTTATTCTAACATCCTCACAGTTATCACACATTTTACATGGCATAACATTATTAACATGACCTCCTTTTCAACATGGCTACACTCGTCCTTTATATCCATATCTTCTTATTGTCTCCCTTGATTCTACCTAACCTCAAATTAGCACACACAAAGTTATACTGTTACAAGGCCAAAAATTGTGAGAGGGGGGGGGGAGTGGTTGGAGTGTGAGGCTAACTTGATTTAATCTGGTCAATCTTTCAGACAATTTTAGAGTTGGCGGAGAGCCAGACACTGAGGCTAGACCAGTTTTGCAGTACCTGCCTGATTAGGAAACCCTTGAGATCCAAGCACTGCTCAGTGTGTAACAAGTGTGTGGCTAAATTTGACCATCACTGTCCCTGGGTGGACAACTGTGTGGGTAAGTTTAGTGTCAAAGAGCCCTGGGGGTAGAGATGTTTCCCATTTCATTTTTGAAATACCATCAACTTTGATATGTTGTGCAATTGGATACTTGGACGGTAGTTTATTTACATATCTGTTAAAGGGATGTATCATTGTTTTCATGCCAGACTTATTTTTGTGTGCTGTTTTGTAGATTTCTTTTCGTTAAAAAAATCTTACTTTTTTTTAACACACTAGCAAATCTGCACACAAGCATAACTGTTTATTTAATCAAAACTAATAAAAGAAAATTTAATTTTAAAATTATGAATGTTAAAATTATTTTACAAAAATTTAAAAATTAACAGATTTTAGTTTTAGTGTTAGTTTTTAAAAATGTAAATTTACGCTATAGAACGAAGGTTATAAATTTACCCTTATGGATTAAGGTTATAAATTTACCCTTATGGATGAAGTTTATAAATTTAACCTTATGAATGAAGTTTATAAAATTACAGCGGGCTCTTAGATGTAAACAAATTAACCCAGGAACTGTTGCATGCATCATTCTGTGGTGTGGAGCTTCTCAGAGCGTTTGAGTGCCATTTGAAATTGCATTAAATGACATAGAAATATTGATACAGGACCCCTATAAGCATATATTTTTAGAAAGTTAAGTGGATGGGGATAAAGTTGGCCATATTGCCACGCCGTAAAAAATTTTTGCGGCCGCCACAGTACAGATTAAGATTGTCGCTGATTTTTTTGGTCGACCACAGTTCATGGGTTAAATTCCCATTAATGTGTAGTAAAAAATATTTTTTTAAATGTCAAAACTCATGTTTTTTGAGGCACTATGGATGGTTTAAATTTAAATGCATAATAACTATTAAATAGAGTCATATTCACCATCTTACATTTTTTAACACTATCAATGCTGGAGGTGAGCATGTCGGGTGAATGTCATCTTCATTTTAACTTTTTTTTTTTTTTTGACTTTGTAGACGGCAGCTTCCATATAAGGACACAATTCCTTTAGTGCCATAAGGTTATTATCTATTAAGTGAGGTCTCAACAAATTATATATGATATGAATTTACTCTCAACAGGTGCCAACAATCACCGCTATTTCATAGGCTATCTCTTCTTCCTGTTGATCATGCTGTTGTTTGCTGTGTATGGATGTCTGCAGTGTAAGTTAAAGCACAAGTAGCAGGAACCATTTCCTTATATATAGCATTTGTAATTTAAAAAAAAAAATTAATTGCGAATTGGCATTTCAAGTGAATTAATTCAATCCATTTTCAATCAAATAATGAGCCCAAAACAAATTTCCACACATTGGTCACAGCCATCACATGGCTTTGGCAATCACCGGGGGGGGGGGGGTTGTTTAAAAATTTATTACTTATTATGGTTCCTTGCAATTACAACCTAATAAAGCATGTTATAGGGTATTGTAATTTTAGGTGTATGGAAACATTATAACTTCATGAATATTGGTCACAGCCATAACATGGCTTTGGCAATCACCGGGGGGGGGGTGTTGTTTAAAAATTTATTACTTATTATGGTTCCTTGCAATTACAACCTAATAAAGCATGTTATAGGGTATTGTACTTTTAGGTGTATGGAAACATTATAACTTCATGAATGATGATGAAGAGGACATTAGCTTGAGACATCGAGAATTATTTATTAATTAAAATTTAAGTAAACTGCTCATAAATAGGTCCAGCATAGAAGGCAGTACAGTGGGTGAAGGCTGGGCACAGGGGTGGAAAGGGTGCTACTGTAAGTGAGGAAAGGATGAATGTTTGGGCTGGAGAGATGGCAGAGTTGGGATGGAGGTCATGGGAGATATTGAAGATTGCCAGTGGGCTCCTTGCTAGTAGATGTGCAACTTGTGTGAGTAGGTAGTGGTGGCTGGCTTTGAGGGGGTTTGCCGAGTACCTGTACACTGCCAACACCATCCACATGATTCACTGTGTCCCCAGTTTGGCAGGTGGAATGTCCGATAGATTTCTATGAGGATGGCATTACTGGATTGGCTTACAAAACACTGAAAGCGTCACCCTGGGTGGCATGGATAGCTTTGAACGTGGCCATTCACCTGGTATGGGTGTCAACATTATTTACATGCCAAATGTATCAGGTAATGGACAAGTTCTTGACTAGAATGCAGTAAGCTTATTTAATGAGAATTTTATAACTATTTTAAAAGCTTATTTCATGACAAGTTATAAATATTTATTTTAAAAGCTTATTTCATGACAAGTTATAAATATTTATTTTAAAAGCTTATTTCATGACAAGTTATAAATATTTATTTTAAAAGCTTATTTCATGACAAGTTATAAATATTTATTTTAAAAGCTTATTTCATGAGACTAAGTATCTATGGAAAAAGCCTATATCCTGAGAATGTTATTAGTATCTATTTTTAAAAAATTATTGAATGAGCATCTAATTAAATCTTTTTTAAAAATCCTATATCTTGATTATGTATTTTAATAAGCTTATTTCATGAATTATTTTATGTGTCTAATTTTATACGTTTATTTCATGAGTCAGTATCTTTATGAGAACCATACCTATTCTACTAAAGCATATTTTAAGAGTCATAATTTTTGTCCTAAATAAAATTTTTTTCCCCCAAATTCATCTGTTTTGTTTGTTTAAGCTGACCATTTTTTTTTTTCCCTTTCAGATTGTGTGGCTGGCCATGACAACCAACGAGAGGATGAACCAGATGAGGTACTGGGGGATGCAACACATGACCGGTGATGTGACCGATGAATGTGAGGAAAAGGATGATCACGGCCACAGCCATGGACAGCACCCGAAAACAAAGATTGTTAGTCCATTCCAGTGAGTGACAAATTTGATTTCAAACAAATAGATTTTTAACTGTATCACAATCTCTATTCTGATCTTTTATGCTATGCAATGTTAGATTGATTTATTATTTTTTAATATTCTTCCTTAAAGAAGACAGTGATTAGGACCCTTCTTTATAGTAACTATGCATTTTAAGCTCAATCAGCCCAAAGGGCCTCAAAAACATGAATTGTGACATATTTTAAAATATTTTTCTGCCCTCCCCAGTCGTGGTGTGTGTAAAAATTTGGTGGACCTTATGAACTGGCGGTGTTGTGGCTTGTTACGTCCCTTGCAAGTGGACTGGATGTCCAAGTTTACCCTAGACCCTGACACTGGGCCAAACTACCAGGCGTCGAACTTTCATGCTGGACGTGAGAACTACCAGTTTGTTTAGAGAGTACTCACTCGTTAGTACTTTCTTATGAGTGACCAGTTGTAAGTTTTTTTAAGAGTGATCATGTAAAAAATAAAAAGTCATTTTAGAAAATCATTACAATTTATACATTAATGATGTAAATGCAAATTCAAGATTTGACTAATTAGATACAGCATTGAAAAACCGTGTGTGGCTGATTTAAATTTAGGTCACAATTTCCCACATGTACAAATTCAGTTTCCGTTTTCTTAATTATTTACATCTTTTATAAGTTATATACCATTTTGTAATAAATTTTCTTTAAGATAAATCTAAAACAATTTTTTTTTAAATATTAAATTATTTACAAGAGAAAAGCATTAAAAAATTAAAAAATGTGCCAAATTACTTGTAAGCTTTGAATTTCAAAAATAGTTCATTGAAAAGTTTTCCAAATTTAGACAAATTCAAAAATGAGTAAACATCTCCATCTTATTTAAAGTATGTTTGCTTGTGATAACTTATCACTAGTGCCATGAAAAAACTTGCTAACTACACCTTAAATACGATAAGTATGACAAAAAATACATTTTTGTTTACATTCTGATTGTCCCGTGTGTTTTTTAAAAACGAACTCCCTTTCGTTAAATTAAAATCTCAAAATGAAACGCTAATAAGATAGAATTTAAATATGTAACTAGTTTTATCATGAAACAAAGCCTTATGCTCACAGTGGCTTATGGCCATGATTGAAGGAATGTTTGGCACTACCAGTGGCTTGTGGTAGTTAACCAGTTGGGTTAAATTGTAAGCATTTATAATTGACATCTAAAAGTTTAAAATGGATTAATGTAAGGTAAAAATAAGGAATTATGTTTGTAAGGTAAAATTTAAACATTCATGTATGTAAGGTATTTAAGACTGCCATCTAGTTGTAAACATTTTAAAGCATTCAAAGAGATGGACTTGTGTGGAGTTGTGTGTAATATATTTGTTACATTATATTGAAGACCTTAGACTCTCTTGTGTAATCCTCCTCTGTGAATATTGAATGATTGTTTTGTTAGCTTTACAGGTTGTATAACAGACATTGGTTGTTATCCTTCTCCAAACAATAAATGTCTTTTAAATTTATATATAAAATATTTATTGAACAATTCTCACACTCTTTTTTTAATACCATATCAATGAAAGGAGCAGCTATGGTGTCAGCTGTTTAGACATGATAGTCTGGTTAATTTAGTCATATAGGACTTTGGGCTGGCTAAATAGGACATTGGACAGATAGACTGGCTAAACAAGACTTTGGACAGATAGACTGGCTAATTTAGTCTAAGAGGACTTTGGACTAGCTAAATAAGACATTGGACGGATAGACTGGCTAATTAAGTCCAACTAGCGCACTGGACTGATAGACTGGTTCATTAAGTCTAACTTGGACATTCGACAGACAGACTGGCTAAAATGGACATTTGACAGATAGACTGGCTAATAACATTTAATAAGACATGGTTTTCAGGTCATCCTGTAACATACTTACATGAACATTTGTTCCATTACAAGAAGTGGCAAGGAAACTCTTGTGAATAATTTGTTTAATTGTATGCATGACCAGCTTGAGTAGTTTTGTCAGGTCTGCTGGTGATAATCCCAATGATTTGATTGGTTGTTAAGACAAGTTTTATTTCCTCATCTCCTGTTTTCGCAGGTTAGAAAAAGTGTGATTTATGTCAACGATTTTTATATGTCATTAAATTAACAATATTACAATGAACTTGTCCTGTGTTATTCATATCAATAAACACTAATTGCTTTCAGGAGCTAAAGTTAATGTTTTTTTAGTGTTTGACCACCATCTAGTTTATTAGTATGTATTTTAAATCTAGTGTTATAAGTATAAATTGCAAAGGGCTTAATCTCTAATGGCTAAGCCATCACACAAATCTCTAATGTCTGAGCCATCACACAAATCTCTAATGTCTGAGCCATCACACAAATCTCTAATGTCTGAGCCATCAGACAAATCTCTAATTTATGAGTCATCACACAAATCTCTAATGTCTGAGCCCTCTCACAAATCTCTAATGTCTGAGCCATCAGACAAATCTCTAATGTCTGAGCCATCACACAAATCTCTAATGTCTGAGCCATCACACTTTTCAGTTTCCCTTCCAATGCCTCCTTCCTTGTTAAGGTGCATGCTATACTGACCAAATTTGGTCGAAAGAAATTTCGTCGAAGGAAAATTGATAGAAGGAAATTTGATGGAACGGAATTTTGGTCAAACCTTTTTTTCAGTTCACACGTTAAAATTTTCATCATATTTCTTTTTGAACGCGCTATACTATATAGTAAAACAAAATAATGCGTTTCAAAAAGAAATTTGAAGCAAAAGTTTAACATGTTAACTGAAAAAAAGATTTGAACAATTTTCCGTGGACGAAATTTCTTTCAATCAAATTTCAGGATACGGTAAAAAATGGGCCGTTAAAGTAATCAATGAGACTGAAGCATAGACATTTATTCTGCTGAATGTAACGAGAGTGTTGGTTTTGGTGCTTTTTTTTTCCTTTTTGGTTGTGAGTTTGATTCTAATGACAACAGTTAGCCCCCTTTCAGTTACTGCTAAAACTCTCATTACTTGTGATTAAGGTGCAGGGCCGGCCCTAACAATTGCGGGACCCTATGCGAAGCAGATTGCGCGGGGCCCAGTCTGGGTAGGGGTAAGGATAATAAATGAAAATTAAGATTTTGTATGTGAAAATAAATTTGTCTTTGCATTTTATTCATTCTTGACTAAGTACAAAATCACGATCAAATTAACTTTACTTTACGAGCCTTGCGTGTAGCGAAGTCATTACAGTATATCATCAAAATTCTGTTTCCTACATAGATCACGCTCAATAGCAAGAATTGCCAAATTGTTCAATCTATCTTCGTGAAGTGTGGACTTCAAGTAATTCTTGATTAGTTTGAGGCACAAGAAGCTTCTTTCACCAGATGCCACAGTTACGGGGATTGTTAAAACTATTCTGAGTGCAACAAAGTAGTTTTGGAAAGCAGTGGATCTTTCATTAGTGGACAGAAAGGACAAAATTTCTACCGGGGTTTTGGCGGTATTTGGTAGAGTATGCCTTAAAGATTCCATTTCATCTGCTAATTCTCGCCCACATATATCTGCTGACTGGTCTGTTGATGACGTCAATGCTTCCTCGAGGCTCGCTGTAAACTTTCGTATGTTATCCCGCTGACCCATACATGATTTTAAATTATAATGGTTTAATTTAATAATTTACATCTACAATTAGCTTGGGGCCTATGAAAGTGCGAGGCCCACTGCGGCCGCATAGGTTGCAGTTGCCTAAGGCCGGCCCTGTTAAGGTGCTTGTCACAAGCTTGTTGCCCTGGAGTTGTGAAAATTGTGGGATAAGAGTTGTGGAACTTGTGTGGTAAGAGTTGTGAAACTTGTCAGAGTTGCGGAACTTGGGGGATGAGAGTAGTGGAACTTGGGGGTTGAGCGTTGTGGACCTTGTGAGTTAAGAGTTGCCGTTTTCTACAAGACTGGAGTCAGACATATTGAATCCTTTACAAGCCCAGAAGAAAAAAAAAGATAATGAACAGAGTCAGTTGAACAAAACGATGGCTTCAGATAATGTGTTAAACAAAATGACGTCATTTGGTGAAAAGTACAAAGCAGAAGGTGATATTTACAAAATAAGATGATGCTTGTACGTGGAAAACTAAAATTAGTTTTAGACAAAGAAATGATATTATTATATATGACATACCGACTTGGTTTAAAATAAACATAATGTACCACACCAGCAACCAAAATTGTAAATGGATGTTGAATAAACTCAAGATTTGTGTCCTCAATTTCAAAGGGAAATAAGAACAGACATATCAATGTTACCATTTTTATCTCTTACCTTCCTTGACACCGGGATGTCTGTATGGAATGGAAACGTGGTTAGTATAGTATAACAGTTAAACTTGGCTAGTATAACAGGGAAACGTGGCCAGTGTAACATAAAAAAATGGCCAGTGTAACATAAAAACGTGGCTAGTGTAAGAGGGAAACGGTGTTGCCATAACAGATAAACGAGGCTAGTATAACATATAAACTGTGTTAGTATAACAGATCAACGTGGTCAGTATAACAGGGAAGCGGTGCTTGCATAACGGAGAAATGTTGCTAGTATAAGAGGGAAAGGTGGCTTGCATAACAGAGAAATTACTTTTGTCGGTAATTTAAAGATTAAACTTTCAATACTAAAAAGTAGCAGATGAAAAATATTTTAAATTAAAAAAAAAAAAAAAACTTTCTAACACGAGTTTAAACGCACTTTAAAGCAAAAAATAATTTTAAATTTCTTAAAATACATTACGTTAAGAAGTCTGTGCAGAAAATATTTTTTCATATTATTAAAAATGCATAATTTTAATTTCTACTTTTTAGTGAGTTTAAACTAGTCTTTGTCAGAAAGTCGATTTATTCATAAAAAATATTGTGTCTCATTGTGATTAATTCGATTAAAAAAAATTATTCAAAGAAAAATTATTTCGCTACCACTTTTTTATTTACAAAGTTGCCCGACTCTAGTCTTAATAAAACGAAAAATATCACTGGTCAACATTGAAATCGTCACTGACTTAAAAAGGCCATAATATGTAGTACCCTAATGTGTATTACCCTAATGTGTAGTATCCTAATGTGTAGTATTTTGGTGTGCTGAACACGACTTTAAACTAGAATATTTTTTTATTGGCCCTCGTTTTGAAGATATTTCATATAGTTTATTTCTATTTTTCTCATATATGCTTTTCTGCACGTACAACACAGCTTGCATCGTGGTTAAATGGCCAAAGACCATCGATGCCGTTTGCAGTGGCTATGGTGTAAGAGAGCCAAACTACTCCACACATGACTGTTACTTCTGTATGGTTCCTCTTCTTTCCGGCGGATTAATGAATCAAAAAGAAGTCGAGAATAGTCTAGCCAAACATTTCGCCTGCATTGAGACCAGTTCAACAAGGCGAGGGACTTCCGATTCCAGAAAATCCAGCAGTCATCATGCTTTACATATTGTTAATGAATATTGAAAGATTTAGGCAATTTAATTTGTTTTAAAAGTCAGCGGACAACACATTTCCCAATTTTTACCCACGATAATATGGGGATTCCAGAATTATTATTATAAATGCGAATCACAAGTTGAATAATTACTTCTTAAAGGGAAATAACTCTCGTCAACTAGTTTTACTTTTGCCATGATATAATTTTGTTTAAAAAACTTGATAAAATAAGAGTTTGTGTTTACAATCGTGTTACAGTGTTAGACTAAGATGTAAGTCCCGGGCGGTAATAACACTTGCTACGCCACAGCTCAGTAGTGACATTAGTGGAGAAAAGCAGTGCCTACTTAAGGCATGGGCATACTGCGCACTTGCCCAGGGTCTCGCGCCTTTTAGGGGCATCACGCCTCCAGCCTAGGGAACCCTACGTCGTCGTGTCTAGGCCTAAGCCTAAGGCGCTTCACGCTTCTACGGGCATTATGCTGCCCGTATTATTAGTGAATATTAAAATATTTTAGGAAATTTATTTTACCTTCAAAGCGGCATGACAGTTCCTCCAGTTTATTTAAACACATTTTTCGAGTCTCACATCAATTCAATTTTTTGGTACTAGTAACTAGCTTAAGTCTTTAGTTTTAGGCTTTAGTCAGTTTAGTCTAAATTCTAAAGTTTAGAAAACATTTCTTTCGATAAATTATCAACAATTTGACATAAATCCGTTAATTATTTTCTTGATGTGGGGTTAGGGAAGGAGTAAATCAAAGAGTCTTACAAAAGCCAACAAAGTTCTTTATTTGGTAAATAAAATGAAAAATTTTTTATTAGTTAGAAATTGCAAAAACACTTTTTAAGTTACTGCATTTGTTTGGAAATTCATGCTGTCTCATTTTCCCTCAATAAATCAAATATTAATAAATATAAGACGCTTTTATATAAAATTAATTTTTATAATTAATTGTTTTAAATAGCCATACAAAATTCATAGCCCCTTTTTACAGCCCTTTCTCATTTTTTTTTTTTTGGTGGGGTGGGGGGGGGGTACTTCAGTTTTAAATTAAATCCAAAATATTATGACGTACTAATAGATTGGTTTTTATATCCTGTCTTCGATAACATTGAAGGGGCAACTACCTTCAAATCACCCCAGAGGTGCCATCTGCCCTTTTTATACTCCATGAAATTCAAATATAAGACGCTTTTATATAAAATTAATTTTTATAATTAATTGTTTTAAATAGCCATACAAAATTCATAGCCCCTTTTTACAGCCCTTTCTCATTTTTTTTTTTTTGGTGGGGTGGGGGGGGGTACTTCAGTTTTAAATTAAATCCAAAATATTATGACGTACTAATAGATTGGTTTTTATATCCTGTCTGCGATAACATTGAAGGGGCAACTACCTTCAAATCACCGCAGAGGTGCCATCTGCACTTTTTATACTCCATGAAATTCAGTAGCTGCTTTAAGTTTTAGTAGTATGTCTCTATCATGTGGATAGCATGCGCTACTGGAATAGAAGCAAGACGGTGTCCACTGTGCAGCTGAGTGGGAGTTTATGTGGGTTCTCAGATTCGAGAGCTCTTCAAAAATGAATGATTCAACCACTTGCTGCAGGGTGATGTGAACCTTTCTCATAGAATGTTAGGGCAGGAAAATACAAGGAACTAATAGACTACATTCTGATGCAGTATCAGAAACTTAGATTCAATAATGTATCTTAAGATCTATTTCCATCATTCCATCTGCAAGTCTTCCCTGACAACTGTTGTATGGTTAGTAATGAAAACATGGCGAACTTTTTCATCAAAATATCGCAACAATGGAACAAAAATACCAGGGGAAATGGTCCACTGCAATGATGGCTGACTACTGCCGTATACTCTCCAGAGATGCTCCTGAACAGCTGCACAAGAGACAGGCGAAGAAATATAAGAATTAGTCCATTTACAGGTAAGAACCATAGGCCTATTTCCATTGGAAAGCATTTCGTGATGTAAAAATTAATTTATTGCAGATTACAGAAAAAAAAAAAGCGATCAGAGACAATTTTGCAATTTGACTGTCATATTCGTGTTGAGCACGTACAAATTATTATGTAATGACTAATTTTATTTTAGTAACATGACTTTTGTAAAACTTTGTTGACCAGTGTAATATAAAGGCCAAAATAGAAGCCGTCTTGCTTGAAAGACTGATCATGAATTTTGGCTTGCTTTGTTAGATAATGAGTCAAATATAAAAAAGCTACGTGAATTCAAGCAATACATCATACATTGTTCGATATTTTTTATTCAGTTAGTTTATTTTGGGTGTGTATGCCGATGAGTATGTTATTTATTAAACTGCCATTGACACCTTTTTTTAAAAAAAATATAAGTATGTGATTATTATAAATAACTAGTTATAGCTTGCCAAACATTGGCGACAACAATGCGTGAACTTGCCATCTGCTAAAATTACTTGACAAAATATGAACTTAAGTAACCCACATTTAAGAAACCCAATTTTTGCTACACCCCTTCCCCACATCACTGCATTTTTTTTATTTCACGCCCATGAACTATATTAATATTCTGATGCCCCAACTACTGTTAAACCGAATATTTATGACATCATATTTAATTGAGACGATTTCATTTTCCAAATAGAAAAGAAAATGTTACAAACCAAACGCAGTTGCGTTATAAAAAAAAAATCACATAGCGTACCGGTAGTTATCGGGAATTATATTTTGCGGAAATGGAAGCAGACACACCACAAGCAAAATGTATGTGAGATTGACAATATCATATTAAGGTTTCGCTGGCTGATATAAATGTCACATTCAATATATCTTCTGAAAACCAATTTTTAAAAAAAATCATTTATATAAACTTCAGTTCTGTGTGTGGCTCATTGGCAACATACATATTCGAACGGCTTATGGTCCCCCCGTCGTCCCATCGAGCTAAAACTTGGCACTGCCGATGATAACACATTCTTTCATGTGCTATATCATACTGATCCCACTCGATCCATCCCATGTGCTATATCATACTGATCCCACTCGATCCATCCCATGTGCTATATCATACTAATCCCACTCGATCCATCCCATGTGCTATATCATACTGATCCCACTCGATCCATCCCATGTGCTATATCATACTGATCCCACTCGATCCATCCCATGTGCTATATCATACTGATCCCACTCGATCCATCCCATGTGCTATATCATACTGATCCCACTCGATCCATCCCATGTGCTATATCATACTGATCCCACTCGATCCATCCCATGTGCTATATCATACTGATCCCACTCGATCCATCCCATGTGCTATATCATACTGATCCCACTCGATCCATCCCATGTGCTATATCATACTGATCCCACTCGATCCATCCCATGTGCTATATCATACTGATCCCACTCGATCCATCCCATGTGCTATATCATACTGATCCCACTCGATCCATCCCATGTGCTATATCATACTGATCCCACTCGATCCATCCCATGTGCTATATCATACTGATCCCACTCGATCCATCCCATGTGCTATATCATACTGATCCCACTCGATCCATCCCATGTGCTATATCATACTGATCCCACTCGATCCATCCCATGTGCTATATCATACTGATCCCACTCGATCCATCCCATGTGCTATATCATACTGATCCCACTCGATCCATCCCATGTGCTATATCATACTGATCCCACTCGATCCATCCCATGTGCTATATCATACTGATCCCACTCGATCCATCCCATGTGCTATATCATACTGATCCCACTCGATCCATCCCATGTGCTATATCATACTGATCCCACTCGATCCATCCCATGTGCTATATCATACTGATCCCACTCGATCCATCCCATGTGCTATATCATACTGATCCCACTCGATCCATCCCATGTGCTATATCATACTGATCCCACTCGATCCATCCCATGTGCTATATCATACTGATCCCACTCGATCCATCCCATGTGCTATATCATATTGATCCCACTCGATCCATCCCATGTGCTATATCATACTGATCCCACTCGATCCACCCCATGTACTATATCATACTGATCCCACTCGATCAACCTCATGTGCTATATCATACTGATTCCACTCGATCCATCCCATGTGCTATATCATAATGATTCCACTCGATCCATCCCATGTGCTATATCATACTGATCCCACTCGATCCACCCCATGTGCTATATCATATTGATCCACTCAATCCAGCCCATGTGCTATATCATATTGATCCCACTCGATCCACCCCATGTTCTATATCATACTGATCCCACTCGATCCACCCCAAGTGGGTTGTAGAAATGAACGTGCCATAATCACCCAGAAAATTAAAGACAATCTTTCATTCTGCCCATGACAGCCAACTGTGAATCTGTATGTTTATGTTAAACAGGCTTGCCATATTTAAAAAAAAAAATCCAGATGTCAAAACGTCTTTAGCGGCCCTGATTTATACTTAAATTAGCTATACAATTGATTTTAATTCTTATTGAATGCACACCAGAAACACGTGATCATGGAGATCACACTGACCTTTTGTAAAAAAGCTGACCTAAACGTTCCTTATACAGGGTTTCTCAGAGAAGATGTTTAACTATGCCCTGATCTGGTGTTGACGATATAACATAAAAACTATAGCCTCAACGTGAGAAATGCTGTCAATATGACATTTATACCTGATAGACATGCTATCTGTATGAAATTTATAACTGATAGACATGCTATCTATATGACATTTATAACTGATAGACATGCTATCTATATGACATTTATAACTGATAGAAATGCTATCTATATGACATTTATAACTGATAGACATGCTATCTATATGACATTTATAACTGATAGACATGCTATCTATATGACATTTATAACAGATAGACATGCTATCTGTATGACATTTATAACAGATAGACATGCTATCTGTATGAAATTTATAACTGATAGACATGCTATCTATATGACATTTATAACTGATAGACATGCTATCTATATGACATTTATAACTGATAGACATGCTATCTATATGACATTTATAACTGATAGACATGCTATCTATATGACATTTATAACAGATAGACATGCTATCTATATGTATAACCGATAGACATGCTATCTGTATGACATTTATAACAGATAGACATGCTATCTATATGACATTTATAACTGATAGACATGCTATCTATATGACATTTATAACTGATAGACATGCTATCTGTATGACATTTATAACAGATAGACATGCTATCTATATGACATTTATAACTGATAGAAATGCTATCTATATGACATTTATAACTGATAGACATGCTATCTATATGACATTTATAACTGATAGACATGCTATCTATATGACATTTATAACTGATAGACATGCTATCTGTATGACATTTATAACAGATAGACATGCTATCTGTATGAAATTTATAACTGATAAAAATGCTATCTATATGGCATTTATAACAGATAGACATGATATCTATATGTATAACCGATAGACATGCTATCTGTATGACATTTATAACAGATAGACATGCTATCTATATGACATTTATAACTGATAGACATGCTATCTATATGACATTTATAACTGATAGACATGCTATCTATATGACATTTATAACTGATAGAAATGCTATCTATATGACATTTATAACTGATAGACATGCTATCTATATGACATTTATAACTGATAGACTATCACTTTCCTTATTAAAACTTCCAACAGTCTTTTAGCTCGTTTGAAACAGAAAACATCATATTAATATATCGGAACATGGATGTATGTCAATGAAAATCTCAGTATGAGGTTTATATATATTTATCTAAACTATGACTTAATTCAACCATAGCAACAGGTACTCTTCCACTCTGTACATTAGCACATTTGAGTTAGTTTTTAGATCAGTTAATATGTTGAAAAATGCTCAAAAAGGCAAAATATAGGCAAAGTCACTCCGTTTCATTATATATATATATATATTTATCGGCGTATAACACACACTTTTTCTCCCTGAAAATAGGGGACAAATGATGTGTGCGTGTAATACGCCGATATAATGTTAAGGACCCATAGTACATACCGCATAGCGGCGCCAATGGTGCGTGTAATACGCCGATGTAATGTTAAGGACCCATAGTACATACCGCATAGCGGCGCCAATGGTGCGTGTAATACGCCGATGTAATGTTCAGGACCCATAGTACATACCGCATAGCGGCGCCAATGGTGCGTGTTATACGCATGTGCGTCTTAGTCGCCTGTTATTGTTATAAGCTGATAAATACGGTATATATATATAGTTTGGTTTTGAAATTCATTTATATGTTTATATATTTGGAGAAATGGATTACCAACATAATGCCTTTTGGTTTAACTTCTGTATCTTCCATGTCATTTCATTTGCCATCAGTGAAAGTAAACTACTAAAAAATAATTCCCCCCCCCCCCACGCTAATCTTTCCCACCCATCACCTGAATTCTATTCCACACACTTTTTTTTTTTTAACCGCCAATCTTGCGCCAATGAATCTGATTTTAAACTTATTCCTCTTGCGACTTGTTCAAGTCAAATCATCTTTGATTCTGAACAGGAAAGAAACCTTTCGTCTAAGTTGGTCGGCAACTTGTGACTCTGGGGCCGGATATGGCTCTTTCGTGGCTCTTTCGGCTCTCTGCAGGAATATTTGCAGCTCTTTCTTTGAAAAAAAAACCCCAGTGTATCTATAATTCAATTAGTACAAATTCAAAAGCCTGTGGCTTCCAAATTTTAAAATAAGATGGTATTAATAAAAATGGCCCCTCATTCCAAAAAAGATGGAAGCATCCGTTGTAACATTTGATCATAAGGATGTCGTGTAAAAGACGCCATTAAACGATGTCCTACACGAAGCACCGCTTCGAAAATGTCATCGATTGTCAGCTCCTAACGTCTTCTTGGATTGATTACATTCGTCAGTTCTTTTCATACGTTGAAGCGTGGTACTATTCCTACTATCATTGAACAAACTCAACTCCTTTTCATAATAACTATAACTTTAATATCCAAGTAAATATAATACACATAACACTTGAATATATCGAAGCTCGCTATCAGACCTAAATAATAAACATCCTATCATTTCAAAGTTCCACTCAAGACTGCCTCACGACTAAAACATACGTCCCAATACTGCATAGACAATACGTCACGAATCAACATAAAAATACGTCATAAAGACAATGGCGGGAAGAGCGTTCACTAACTATAATAGTCAAGCGCGGCAAAAGCGTTCAACAACTAATGAACATAATATTGAGTCGCAACAATTACTAATGAACGCTCATACTCGACATATCCCCCCTCTTTCATTTTAGATTTAACTAAGGGAGTTAAATCGTCACCAGACACACACAATTTACATGAATTACATCAAAAAGAGACCTTCAGCCATATGAATGGTCCTTATCAAAAAACATTATTTAGGTATCACTGAAAATCAAACAGATTTATGATATACTGCAATAAAATAAACAATCCTTCGTACATAATTTTAAATGCAATTCAAGAGTTAAAAATTCATGTACGACAATAAAATCAGACCATTGAAATTGAATGTCAACATTAATTTTCATTTTTCATACCAATAAAAATAATTATATTTTATCTAAAAAATCAGGCCAAATACATCAATATCCTTACTGAATTTGAAACTATAACTAAGTTAATCCAAATCATATCATCAAGAAGGTGTATTTTTAAACAAAACCAATGGCCATCACTATAAAAACACAAAACTATCTAACATTATTACAGGTGAGAGATGTCTCACCACAATTTAAGCAGCCTTTATTTACTTTTAAATAACACAGCTACAGATGGCGGGACATATCTTTTGTCCGTGGATTTCACAACTTTATGCTTCAACATGTTAATTATAATTAGAATTATCTCTCCCTGTTCTTTTGACTCGTGGTCATAACTCATGTGAAATCTCAGTTTTACAATATATATTTTTAAATTGTTACAAAATGAAAAACGAGTCTCATAAAAAAGAAATTCAAACAAATCAGGAACTTCAAGGCAATCATGGTAATAGTTCATTTTAACAGATTCATTTTTTTAACAATACAAACAAAAGCATCACCTCCCAACTCATGGACCTGACAACTCACCTCCTCTTGAAAATCATAAACAAGTGCACCTTTAGAGCTGGCAGCGCTCTCTTTAACACTTTCAACATTGGTTTCCAACTTAATGTTAGAGCACTCCTGGCTCTCAAAATCTGGACAACCTTCACTCACATTACTTGGGAATTTATTTTCATTACAACTATCTGTAACAATGTGTACATTTGAGCAGCCCTGGCTCACATTTACAGGTGATTCATTATCATTACAATTATCCGTAACAATATGAACATTTGAGCAGCCCTGGCTCACATTTACAGGTGATTCATTATCATTACAGCTATCCGTAACAATATGAAAATCTGAGCAGCCCTGGCTCACATTTACAGGTGATTCATTATCATTACAATTATCCGTAACAA
>CAXITT010000069.1:1150054-1165849 GCA_964033795.1 Lymnaea stagnalis
CCCCCCCCCCCCCCCCCCCATTTTTGCCACATTTTCTCCTACCATACTAATTTTAAAAAATTGTAAAGCAATTTAAATTACTTTGATATTAAAATGGTAACATCTAAAGTATTCAATAGATCAAGGATCTCAAACTCAAATCATCAGGGGGGCAGCAGGAGGTAGTGTCTGAATGAGAGTGGCCCGCATCAAGTAATCCACAAAAAAGCTATTACAACTGTTACAATCTGCTCAACCCTTATAAATAACAATAAAATCATTAAGGGTTCTCAAGAATTAGGATTCATTTTCATCCACCTACTCACAGTTGCATACAAAAATATATAGAAACATTTTTTTTTAAAAAATCAGAATTAGACTAGTCTTTGAGATTCGACTGAAACCGTCGCAGAGAGTCACGTTGCAGATATAAGAATGGGGGAAACGGGCTGGCGCATTTACACTAAACTTTTCTGTCATGTAGCGGGCGGTAAAATATCGTCTTGCGGGTCACAAATGGCTCCCGGGCCCGCGAGTTTGAGACCACTATATTAGATGTTTATTTATTAATATTCACGATTATCTCATTTTTTATAAAAAGAATGTAAATATGTATACTTTCCCACATCATTTTCGATGCATGCAGAATGTATGCGGGAACGAATTTCAAAATATCTTAATATTTCATTTTCGGTTTCGGCTTCGGCCGAAATTCATTTTTAACTTTCGGCTTTTCTTCGGTTTCGGCCGAAAGTCATTTTTAAACTTTCGGCATTTTTTCGGTTTCGGCCGAAAGTCATTTTAAACTTTCGGCCTATTTTCGGCTTCGGCCGAAATCAGAAAATCACTTTCGGTCGGTCTCTAGTATAAACCTTTGGATTACAATACATAGCTTTGTATGGAAACAATAACACGTTTCAAGAACTAACAAAACTTACTGGTATATGCACTTTTCAAAGTTTGTTTTTTGCGGACGACATGAACCACGTCAGCCATGGTTGCACTCTACCCAGCTCTTGCTAGTACTACTAGTAGTTTCTAAACACAGATGTTGTTGTATCTCTTCCGATGGAGCTATCTTTAGCTCCAGTGTTTAAGAAATAATAATTGAGACACATCTAGGCCAGAGACGAATTTGATGTCTCTGCAACACTGGCGCGTTCTCTCCGGGGGGGACGCGACCCTGCAGATTTCAGCACTGAGGTATCAAACCATTTTTCCGCTCCGACAACGATTCGCCCCACGGGAGTCAGAGATTATTAGGTCTTACCATTGATTGGCTGACAGGCTGGCCAAAGACTCGACATCATGGCTGACTTTGGGTCACTTACTCTCAAACCCATTGGAGAACCGTTTTACGAACGAGTAAAAACAGGATAAATAAAAAAATAACGACTTTGCAAAGAATGTTACCGTATAGTGTGACACACTCACACGTTGTCACAATGAATGTGAATATTTGGAACAACCATCAGAAATAAATAAATAAATAAATAAATATATATATATATATATATATATATATATATATATATATATATATATATATATATATATATATTAAAAACACAAATAAATAAAAAANATATATATATATATATATATATATATATAAGTTAACGACGCAATTAAATAAAATAAAATTAATATTTTTTCAAATATTAAAAGAATTAAGCATCGACCGTTTCGATACAAACAAAGTGTAGGCAAAATATTATCATCATTATATTCGATTACATAATTGGTCCCAGCTTATTTATTATGTTGGTAAAACCGTTTTAATTTATAAGGAAAAAAATACATTCAGTTAAACTTTGACAGGAGCCTTGTGGCGATGTTCGTCTCGCGAATTTTTTTTAATCCATTTTTAACTGTAAATTATGTACCTATTTGTATTTAAATAACTTTAAAAGTAAAATTTGTAAACGTTTTGCTTGAATTATCCATTTTTAAAAAAGAAATTATAGTTATTATTTTTTTTTCAACTAAAACTTTTCTTTATGTTTTTTTTCCTTTAAAAAACAAACAATCTCTGGCAACCGTATCCCTCAACATACATTTTATTTATGTTTTAAAAAAAAAACATTTGGTGATTTGGTGTCTTCCTTGTCATTTATTAAAAACATCAGTACTTTAACTTTAAAAAAAAAACATTTGGTGATTTGGTGTCTTCCTTGTCATTTATTAAAAACATCAGTACTTTAACTTTAAAAAAAAACATTTGGTGATTTGGTGTCTTCCTTGTCATTTATTAAAAACATCAGTACTTTAACTTTAAAAAAAAACATTTGGTGATTTGGTGTCTTCCTTGTCATTTATTAAAAACATCAGTACTTTAACTTTAAAAAAAAACATTTGGTGATTTGGTGTCTTCCTTGTCATTTATTAAAAACATCAGTACTTTAACTTTAAAAAAAAACATTTGGTGATTTGGTGTCTTCCTTGTCATTTATTAAAAACATCAGTACTTTAACTTTAAAAAAAAAATATTCCTACTTTAATATTCCATATTGAGATGTATTTTTATAAGATTTCCTCATATTTCGCCCCTAAATTGTATATTAATTTATAATATGCATACATGCTAACCAGGGTTGCCAAAACAATGAAATAAAATGTACAAATAAATAGCTAGGATTCTGCACAATTGTTACAGACCAACGCTTTTCGTACGCACAAAATTTAAAAAAAAAATAATATTTCTGAAATTGTGGAGCTAAAGTGTCTTTCAAATGTCCGCCATGACTGTGTCCCGGTGTCATATGACCATGCCTCTGTGTCATGGGACAGTTTCTCTGTCGTGTGACCATGTCTCTGCGTCATGTGACCATGTCACTGTGTCATGTGATAATGGTTTGGAGGGCATGGATTGGATCGTACGGGTTGGTAGACATGGGTTCGACGGCATGGGTTGTGTGCATGGGCACCCGCAGAAAACTTTCTAGGGTTGGGGGGGGGGGGGGGCAAGAAAAATCGATTTACTTTTTGTCTAAAAAAATTTTATCCAATCAATCCAGGGGGGGCAAGTGCCCCACCTTGCCCCTTACTGCTGGCGCCCATAGTTGTGTGGCATGGGGTATATGCATGGGTAGAATAGCATGGGTTGTATGGCATGGGTAGAATAGCATGGGTTGTATGGCATGGGTAGAAGAGCATGGGTATGATGGCATGGGTAGAATAGCATGGGTTGTATGGCATGGGTAGAATAGCATGGGTTGTATGGCATGGGTAGAATAGCATGGGTTGTATGGCATGGGTAGAATAGCATTGGTTGTATGGCATGGGTAGAATAGCATGGGTTGTATCGCATGGGTAGAATAGCATGGGTTGGATGGCATGGGTAGAATAGCATGGGTTGTATGACATGGTTAGAATAGCATGGGTTAGATGGCATGGGTTGTATGGCATGGGTTGAATAGCATGGGTTGTATGACATGGGTTGTATGGCATGGGGTGGATAGCATGGGTTGTATGGCATAGGTAGAATAGCATGGGTTGTATGGCATGGGTAGAATAGCATGGGTTGTATGGCACGGGTAGAATAACATGGGTTGGATGGCATGGGTTGAATAGCATGGGTAGAATAGCATGGACAGAATAGCATTGGTTGTATGGCATGGGTAGAATAGCATGGGTAGAATAGCATTGGTTGTATGGCATGGGTTGAATAGCATGGGCAGAATAGCATTGGTTGTATGGCATGGGTAGAATAGCATGGGTAGAATAGCATTGGTTGTATGGCATGGGTTTAATAGTATGGGTAGAATAGCATGGGTAGAATAGCATTGGTTGTATGACATGGGTTGAATAGCATGGGTAGAATAGCATGGGTAGAATAGCATTGGTTGTATGGCATGGGTTGAATGGCATGGGTTGAATGGCATGGGTAGAATAGCATGGGTTGTATGGCATGGGTAGAATAGCATGGGTTGTATGGCATGGGTAGAATAGCATGGGTTGTATGGCATGGGTAGAATAGAATGGGTTGGATGGCATGGGTTGTATGGCATGGGTTGAATAGCATGGGTTGTATGACATGGGTTGTATGGCATGGGGTGGATAGCATGGGTTGTATGGCTTGGGTTGGATAGCATGGGTTGTATGGCATGCGTTGTATAGCATGGGTTGTATGCCATGGGGTGGATGGCATGGGTTGTACGCCATGTGGTGGATGGCATGGGTTGTATGCCATGGGGTGGATGGCATGGGTTGTATGCCATGGGGTGGATGGCATGGTGTTGTATGACATGGGGTGGATGGCATGGGTTGTATGCACTGAGGTGGATAGCATGGACTGTATGCCATGGGGTGGATGGCATGGGTTGTATGCCATGGGGTGGATGGCATGGGGTGGATGGCATGGGGTGGATGGCATGGGGTGGATGGCATGGGTTGTATGCCATGTGGTGGATGGCATGGGGTGGATAGCATGGGGTGGATGGCATGAGGTGGATTGCATGGGTTGTATGCCATGGGGTGGATGGCATGGGGTGGATGGCATGGGGTGGATGGCATGGGGTGGATGGCATGGGGTGGATGGCATGGGTTGTATGCCATGGGGTGGATAGCATGGGTTGTATGCCATGGGGTGGATGGTATGGGTTGTATGCCATGGGGTGGATAGCATTACTTGCATTGGCCAGCGTATAAAAAACATATCGATAATCCAAATGTATATATAGAGATTAAGTCGGATTCTCAATTCTAAAGCTTTACCCCTTGCTATGTATGCAAATAGATAGACTCATAAATATCTCAAACAGTTTTGTTTTGTTGTAATGCTTGCCTGCTGTATCGCCCTCGCAATGAAGTCGTACGTCATCAACGTCTCTAGAACTTTCCAATTTCTCTACGTATTACAACATGCTACTGTATTTTGTTTTATTTTCACAATAAAAATGAACATAAATGAAAATGGACATTTTGTAGGGGGGGGGGGAGGGAGAAAAAAAGGCTTCTTGTGGGTCAAACAGGGCCTTGTGTAAAACAAACGAACATCTTAGATCCATTGCCAAATATTTAATTTTTTTTTGTTCGGTAACTAATTTGATTGGCTGATTTCCCGAGAGTTTCGGCCATTTTAACCCAAGTAGCTTTTTGAAGAGACCGCTTTGGTTGGATTTTGTTTTATTTTCAAAATAAAAATGAACATAAATGAAAATGGACATTTTGTAGGGGGTGGGGGAGGGAGAAAAAAAGGCTTCTTGTGGGTCAAACAGGGACTTGTGTAAAACAAACGAACATCTTAGATCCATTGCCAAATATATAATTTTTTTTTGTTCGGTAACTAATTTGATTGGCTGATTTCACGAGAGTATCGGCCATTTTAACCCAAGTAGCTTTTCGAAGAGACCGCTTTGGTTGGCATCGGCTTGAGCGCACACTCGGCGCAACAAGGTGAAGAGACACTTGAGGGTGGGCTTCGTCCCGGCGAGGCGAATTTGTGGCTCAAGTTCGATTCTCTTCAATTCAATTTCAGTGGAAGGAGGATGGTGCATCAATATCATCATCCTCTGTCATTATAGTTTGCTACATTGCGCGTGGCGGGCTACCTTTTCCCTCAACTGAATGCTCTTTGTTCGCTGTAGCCTACTTGTTTCCATTTCGATGTGAGCAAGCTATAATGGAAAGAGTGTGTAGGTGTGTGGGCGGAGGGGAATGGGAGGGAGCTAGAGCGAAGATTGTCAAAGGAATCACGGTAACATCCATGACTAAATGCATATTTACCACCCCAACCCCCAAAAACCTCATCAACATCTCTTAGTTGTGTCCCAGCGCCCCACCCCCCCCCCACACCAACATCTAGTTATAATTATACTTGGTGTCCGTACGTCTCCAAGGGTCGTTACTCGGAATGAACCAGTGGAAAAGATAACCATGTCGGGCCACATTTTAACCAACTTCACCCTACATAGAAAACTATTGTTTTTAACAAATGCTGCGTACATAGAAAACTCTTGTTTTTAACAAAAACTGCGTACATAGAAAACTCTTGTTTTAACAACTACTGCGTACATAGAAAACTCTTATTTTAACAACTGCTGCGTACATAGAAAACTATTGTTTTTAACGACTACCGCGTACATAGAAAACCATTGTTTTAATCAACTACAGCGTACATAGAGAACCATTGTTTTAAACAACTACAGCGTACATAGAAAACCATTGTTTTAAACAACTACAGCGTACATAGAAAACCATTGTTTTTAACAACTACAGCGTACATAGAAAACCATTGTTTTAATCAACTACAGCGTACATAGAGAACCATTGTTTTAAACAACTACAGCGTACATAGAGAACCATTGTTTTTAACAACTACAGCGTACATAGAAAACTCTTTAATACAAAAATTAAGATTTCACGCGAAAATATCAACATCGGGGGGGGGGGGGGGGGGGGGGATTCGAGGCTTTTTTTTTTATATAACTCAGACGTTCCAGGACGTAGTAGTATGTTGGTTGTTGTTTTTTTCTTAGGAATTGTAAAAAAATTTAAACATTCTCTTTTTTTTTAAACTGACTTGAGCATTGATTGTTGATTTTTTATTCTATATACACATCGATATATATTTTAGACTAATTTTCCCCTTCATTTCTCTGGGTCTCGCTTATCCCGCGGAGACACGGGACTCTGTACAGCCAAGTCTGGCGACACTTGAAATCGGGTTCAAATGCAGACAGATGCTCTTGTATTTCCGATAATTTTAAATATTTACCCGCAAAAATAGGAACATTTATTGAATAGAGGAAATGTCAAAAACTGAAATTATAATTAAATGTTACTGTTATATCTAATGCGGAGGCTGCCCTGAAATAGAAAGAAACAAGCAGTGACGTTTATAAATTGTGTTACATTTGTGGGCTGCTCTTAAATGTGGCGATTTAAAAATATGGATGTTACTGTTTTTAATCAAATGTGAACAAAACAACAACTTTATTTTTAACACCATAATTACTATTTTGGATAAAAAAAATACTTAATTTGTGAGTAAAAAAAAAATATATTTTTTTTAATTAAGGGGGTCATTATTAACGTAATAAACATATGTGTAAATATTTCATAACTTGTTAATATGAATAATGTCAAACTTCATACTAATTTACTTTTTAAAATATTTACAATCTCGTAATCAGATGTCAATGGCCCTATTATTATTATTATTATTTAGGTGGGGGGATGTTTGAATTATCGTTAAACATGGAAAGCCTGGAACGGCTGTACAAAAATCCCCCTTCATCCCCCCCCCCCAAACAAGCCCCCAGTACCCCACCCCATTCACACACAGACCCTTCATAAATACAAGCCATTGACTCGGACATTCACAGGCAAGTCACGTGGTATCTTGCTATTGATTCCGGCCGAAAACAGAAGAGGTCAGCTAACCTANGGGGGGGGGGGGGGGGGGGGGGGTGGTTGCTGTTAAGATTTTGTGGGGTGCTGGTGAAAGGGTGTGGGGCGTTTGACACGGGTCGTGGGGCGATACCCTCAGGGCATGGGCAACTAGACAAAGTGTGTGGAGCTGGGAAGGAGTGGGCCACCGTAGACATGAATACTTTGCTTATAGTTTATGATTGTCAAATAAACCCGAGCACTGCTCAAGTTAATTGGTACTAAACATTTATTGCATTGTTTATAATTGTAAAATGTATTAATATATTGGTAAGTTGTACAGTGAGCCAAATTTATAGATTTTAAAAAAAGCATTACATTGTAGTTTTTTTCGGAGGTAATTGTTATTTATTTCTTGAAAGAAGCTATGGCATGATAAAGAGTCTGTGATGTTTCAATTTAAATATTATCACACTGGTAATAATACATTCACAAATTTACATTATAGTTCACTATAACAATAGGACAATCGACTGACACGCACTCGCCCCCCCCAATCCCTTCCCCTCTCTCGCTCTCCCTCTCTCTCTCTCTCTCTCCCCCCCCCTAATAAATTAAATATTGCTGTATCTCCAAACGATGAGTCACACATTGGCTAGGGAAAATATTGTTTCCTTTGAATTTTTAACGATAATTTTTTGTGGACACTTTAGACAAAAGATATCAGCTGAATAGTTCAGAAGTTGTAAAATATAACCTCCCATCGAAACATTATCTCCCATCAATAGCTGTGAAAATATTATCTCCCATCGAAACATATTTTCTCCCAGCAATACCTGCAAAAGTATTATATCCAATCGAAATATAGTATCTCCAATCGAAACATATTATCTCTAATCAAAACATATTATCTCCAATCGAAACGTATTATCTCCCATCGAAACATATTATCTCTCATTCGAAACATATATCTCCAATCGAAACATAGTAATCTCCAATCAAAACATATTAACTCCCACCAATACCTGTGAAAGTATTATCTCCCATCGAAATATAATATCTCCAATCGAAACATATAATCTCCCATCGAAACATATAATCTCCCATCACTACCTGTGAAAATATTATCTCCCATCGATACCTGTTATAATATTATCTCCTATCGAAACAACTTATCTCCCATCAATACCTTGGAAAATATTATCTCCCATTAATACCTGTGAAAATATTATCTCTGATCGATACCTGTGAAATAGTATCGTCCCAGTACGGTTCAAATGATGTGAAATATGATTCCTCTTGTGTACCGTTTTAAAAAGACGCAGTCAACTCAACAAAAAATAAAGCGAGTATCTATCTGACTGTCTGCATCTGAAGTCGATGTTTGTGTGAAAATCACTCGGCCGTGACATCTAGATTTCAAAGAGAGCTTTTAAAAGTTAATTTCTCGACTCGAACATGTCGGAAACCTTGCCTATTGTCAATGGGTGGTGTACGGATGATCAGTAGGAAACAGTGGGTGGTTAAGTTTGCGTGCCTCGCAGTCCGGCAGGTGTTTACACCATGCCTTCAACTAGGCGTGGTCTGCTTTATACTAGGACTTAGCTGGCCGGGAAATGCCAAGTATAACGCATCCGGGAGTAACTCGCACCCGGCCCAATGAAACGGAATTGGCCCTACACTCAATTAGTTTCATTTCAGCCGTTAACTTTGATCAATTCGTAATTGCTAATACTCATGGTTCTGTTCATGCAGTTTTCGATTTTAAATTACATATTTGGTGGAACTCGTTTCTGGGGTTTTTTTTTAGATAATTCCTGAATTGTAATACCTGGATTCGAAAGTGATTTTCTGGTTTCGGCCCAAATCTGAACCTAACCAAAATGTAAAAATTACTTTTGATCGAAACCAAAAGCTTAAATAGACTTCTCGCCAAAATTGAAATCTTAATTTTTAGATATTTCGAAACTCGTGTGCGCATTTTTCAACGCAGGTCGAAAAATGATGGGAGAAAGACTCAAGATCTATATATTTGTTTTAATAAACAATGAGATTATCGCGAATTTTAAGAGATAAACATCAAATGAATAATTTTTTTTTTTTTTTTTTTTTTTTTTTTTTTTACTATTTACATTAAAAAGTACTTTAAAGAGATTAAAAAATATTATAAACTAGAATTGTAGAGAAAATTTTGACTTGGAAAGTGGGGAATGGGGGGATTCATGCAACATAGACCCTTTGGAGTCCTTTTCTTTTATAAAAAAATACAACGTTACCTGAAAATAATGGTATCAATCGAAAGCTTAGCCCATCTATTGTTTAATGGTATGGCCCACTAAAATGTCCAGACATAAGCCTTGAAGGAACGCTTTGTTCGGCTAACCCTTACATTTTTGTTGAAACCCGTGTTCTTATTGGTCGACATTACATTTGTTCGTTTATCCGCAATTATCCCTGGTGGGCTAATTTTAGATTTGACCTAGATTTTTAAGAAAAATTGAACGAATCTTTATTATGATAACACAGTAGGCCTGCTACATAATCATTATACGAAACATCCATACATGAGCATCTGTGTGTTGGCTTATGATTTAAATTAAATACTATTGTATTCCTAATTATACAGAATTGAAATTTAAAAAAATTATTACTAAAGGAAATATATATAAATATATATATATATATATATATATATATATACGTATATATATATATATATATATAAAGATATATATATATATTTATATGTAATGTCTAACAAAAATAAATTGAAATGTAAATATAGAAATGAAATTTAAAAAAATTATTAATAAAGGAAATATATATAAATATATATATATATATATATATATATATATACGTATATATATATATATATATATAAAGGTATATATGTATATTTATATGTAATGGCTAACAAAAATACATTGAAATGTAGGATTAGAAAGACTGTTGAATCAATACTATCGCGGTATCAAGGATTTCTGATATTATTATCAAGATTATCTTTACTATACCATGCCTTAGAGCTTCCACCAACCCTTGAGCGCCGATACTGAACAAAATGGACCCATTTAAATGCAAGAGGTTGTGTACTGTTCGAGGGCCAATCAGATTTGAGTGATTTAAGGACTTGTCATTGAGAGGGAACATCAGAACCTCAGCAGTTACACTGTGCTAGACTATGCGTAAAATGTTGGGCTCCTTTTACTTTAATACATCAACAAAGCTCTACAATGCGCTGGGATGAAGGAAATAGACTTTCGATCTTTTGACCCAAGTTGTGATGACTACTTGGAATCGGGTCACATTTTTTGGTAAAGAATTTCACCATCTATATTTAAGATTTTGACATTTATGCCAGGTAATTGTGCATCTCCTTTAGAACATTTGTAATGGGCGTAAAGGAATCTTAAATTTTTACAACGAAACTGTCATATTGGGTCCAGGAAAGTGGCATCCGTGTGTCGATATTTGGCTATTATGTAAGGACAAACGCAACTATGTAAGGAAATCTAGCAATAAGGTAAGGCCATCTGGCAACTATGTGATTACATTTACCATTAATGTAAGGAAATCTGGCAACTATGTGATTACATCTGGCAACTATGTGAGGAAATCTGGCAACTATGTAAGGAAATATGGCTTCTATGTGACGACATCTGGCAACTATGTGAGGAAATCTGGCAACTATGTAAGGAAATTTGGCAACTATGTGAGGACATCTGGCAACTATGTAGGGAAATTTGGCAACTATATAAGGAAATCTGGCAACTATGTAATGAAATCTGCCAACTATGCATGGGCGCCCGCAGGTAGGGGCAAGGTGGGGCACTTGCCCCCCTGGATTGATTGGATAAATTTTTTTTAGACAAAAATAGACAAAAAATGTATTAAAGTAAAGAGAAAATAAAGAGAAAGTAACTAAGCTGATGTCCTGTCCGTTCGTTCACCATACACCTACTCTACAGTAAATTAAAACTACATTTAAAAATTACTAAAAAAAATTTGCCCCTCCCCTGGAAAGTTAAACGATTATTTTGCCCCCCCCCCTAGAAAGTTTTCTGCGGGCGCCCATGCAACTATGTAAGGACATCTGTCAACTATGTAAGGACATCTGTCAACTATGTAAGGACATCTGTCAACTATTTAAGGACATCCGTCAACTATGTAAGGACATCCGTCGACTATGTAAGGACATCTGTCAGCTATGTAAGGACATCTGTCAACTATGTAAGGACATCTGTCAACTATGTAAGGACATCTGTCAACTATGTAAGGACATCTGTCAACTATGTAAGGACATCTGTCAACTATGTAAGAACATCCGTCGACTATGTAAGGACATATGTCAACTATGTAAGGACATCTGTCAACTATGTAAGGACATCTGTCGACTATGTAAGGACATCCGTCGACTATGTAAGGACATCCGTCAACTATGTAAGGACATCCGTCAACTATGTAAGGACATCCGTCAACTATGTAAGGACATCTGCCAACTATGTAAGGACATCTGCCAACTATGTAAGGACATCTGTCAACTATGTAAGGACATCTGTCAACTATGTAAGGACATCTGTCAACTATGTAAGGACATCTGTCAACTATGTAAGGACATCTGTCAACTATGTAAGGACATCTGTCAACTATGTAAGGACATCTTTCGACTATGTAAGGACATCTGTCAACTATGTAAGGACATCTGTCAACTATGTAAGGACATCCGACGACTATGCGTTAGAGGCCTTGGTATATGTGAAATATATTTATCAAATTATTTCTAAAATGCCCTTACAAAAAACCTTACATATTCTACGTCAATTGTTTATTGAATATACTAGAATGGCCCCTGATATTATTCATTGAATGTACAAGTTGGATCCTGATATTGTTTATTGAATGTACTAGAATGGTCCCTGAAATTTTTTATTGGACGTACTAGAATGGCCCCTGAAATTGTTTATTGAACGTACTAGAATGGCCCTTTATATTATTAATTGAATGTACTAGAATGGTCCCTGATACTGTTTATTGAATATACTAGAATTGTCCCTAAAATTGTTTATTGAATGTACAAGAATGGCCCCTGATATTGTTTAATGAATCTACTAGAATGGCTTCTGATATTATTTATTGAATGTACAAAAATACTTTAACCCTCACGTTTTCAAAAAGAACAGTCAAAGATCTCAAGCCAATCGTGTGTATTATCTTGTGAATTAAAGTGGAAGTGTCTCCAACCAGCCCAGTTATTTCCCTTCCCTTGGCCTCGGGTTTTACAGCAGGAGATAAATATCTAGTATTACATCGTCGTGCCCCCCTTTGTGGTGTAATGATGGATGACGGCCAGGTGGGGGTGGAGGTGGAGGGGGTAATAAAAACATGGTACCAGTTATGCGTTGTTGTTCATTTACATTTGAAAAATTAAGACCCTTGGTAGTAATAATTTCAGGGGCGCTTCTGAGTAAGAAAATTGGATTAACCCTTGCCACCCCACCCCCTCATTTTTTTCCAACCCTCCCAATGTTCTTCTTTTTTATTCGAACTTTACAAAAATAAAATTGGGGGAATATAAATATTTTAAAAAAGGATTTCCGATATTATTATCAAGATTATCTTTACTATACCATGCCTTAGAGCTGGACTTGACTCACCGTCGTGTTACGCCATTTAACCTAACATTAGAGAGAGTTATAAGGTGCATGCATAATTGTCACCCGAGGAACAATCACAGGACACTTCCGTAGGGAAACCCAAGACCAACAACCAATAGGCACTCTCTAAAGCAAACCCAGTAAGTATCATACATATGCTGATGATTTATAGCACTGTTAGGGAAAGGCAGTAAAGACATATCAAGAGCTTTTGATTGACTTAGAAGTCGCATCGCCAGAAGCAGGACTGGAAGCTAACAAATAAAACAAAACAAAATAAATTAAAAAAATAATACAAGACTTTGTTAAGAGAAGAACAGACAGATGAATAACTTCATTTTAATTAGAAACCACACTTTTGAAAAAGTAAATCAATTCGATTCTTAATAAATGAAAGAAATGACCTATGACAGATATAAAGAAAGGATATCGGTCGGAAACATTGCATTATTTCAGTAGTTACAAAATACTCAAAAAGTTTAAAAAATTACAAGGAAAAAAGGGAACTCTACATAAAACTATAATCATACCAGTTGTAACAACATACGCAAGTGAAACCCGGAGCCTAACAAACACGTCAGAAAACGTATTAAACACATGGGCGCGAAGAGCTCTCCGGAAAATATACGGGCCAACAATGGATTAATATGGATTGAGAATACTAGCCATCAGGAATTGTATGGAAGCAGTGGCGTAGCGAGGGTGTTTGGCGCCCGGGGACAAGATTCGCGCCCGGGGACAATATCCATTTTTAGCGCCCCTTTTTCTTTTTTTCAACTCTCAAACCCATTATTTTCATCAATAAGATAATATCAAAGCACATTTTAGCGCCCCTAACTAGCTGGCGCCCGGGGACATCTGTCCCCCCTGCCCCCACCACGCTATGCCTCTGTATGGAAGATAGCAGGATCCCACGCTAGTAGCGGAAATAAAAACAGGGCAGGCTACGCTGGGCACAGAGATGGATGGATTAAAGTAAGACTGACGGGAATTTTCGGCTGCAGAGTTTATTTTCGTCACTGAAATTACCGTCAAAGGTTAAGCCTATAATGACTTACATTAATTAGTTTTAGTTTGTGCACGCTGATCAAAATCAGTCTGCGCCTTACTCCAACCCCAACCCCCCAAAAATATATTTTAAAAAAAATATTGTTTAAAAATCCCATGTTCCGGTACTTGAGGCTTCAGGTCTAATTTGAGCTGTTGGTATATAACGCTGTAACACCATCTAAAAATTTGACTTTTTCAAATGAAACGTAAAATGTCAGAATTTCAGTTAAAACCACTTGTAAAGTTTTGTTTAAATTTACTATAAACAGCTAACGTGTTATCAACAGGTCCTTCTGAATGTGTTGTGTGTGTGTGTGTTTGTGTGTGCGTGTGTGTGAGAGAGTTTGTATGTGTGGGAGAGTTTGTATGTGTGCGAGAGAGTGTGTGTTTGAGTGTGTGAGAGTTTGTGCGTCTGTGTGTGTGTGTTCGCATCCCATCAACAGTTTTGTTTACCTATTACTTAACACAGTTGGTGTCCAGCACTTTTGAGATGTAATTTTCTTTGTGGAGCACCTTTGGGGTACCGTATATGTCGTACAAGAAAAAAAGTGTTCAGGAAGTTCTTATAGAGTGCGCCGAAGCTCTGAAAAGTGCACAAGCTGGGAACCGCTGATCTGATGTAAAGACTCCATTCCATAATTTATCACTCGGTGTCTATGTGCTAGTACTCCACTTTACACACTTGTCTTCCAGACTAATCAAACTGGAAAAGTTTCAATAGTCATACATTAGTATCCTAATTTCTATGTTGTCAGCAATAGCCAATAAATTGTTTTGGAGTCAAATGCGATAGGTACAATTTAATCGGCTTTTTTTGGGGGCTGGCTAGCAAAAATCTTCGAATGACTAATTGTTCCACTTTTGGTCAACCTATCGAAACTTGGCATATAGAGTCGTTGCCGATGACAACTCATTCTATTTTAACTCATTCAAATTTTAAGCTCCGACCCCCGAAAATCAGTTTTTCCTGTTGATCAATGGGAAGATTATAGAAATACTAGGTATAGCCGCGGAAAAAACATTTGCGACAGCAAGGCGTGAACTTCCCATCCACTAAAGTTACTTCACAAAACATGAACTCAAGTAACGCACATTTAAGAATCCCAATTTTTTGCTACACCCCTTTCCCAATGATGCGTCACTGCACACTTTTTATTTCACGCCCATGAACCTTATTAAATATTCTGATGTCCCAACAACTTTTAAACCGAATTTTTTTTTTTTTACACCATATTTAAATTGAGACGATTTCACTTTCCGAAAAGAAAACATTACGCACCTAACGCAGTTGCGTTATTAAACAAACAAAAATTTAAAAAAAAAAATATATATATATATCATTTAGCGTAGTTATCGGGAATTATATTTTGCGCGCTAGTGAACTTATTATTGAACCATACTTTCTTTCAAGTATATAGAATTATTTGTGATATACTCTCAATACCAAATACGCCGAATAGGAAGCAGCCAGCTTGTTAGGAAGCAGTCGGAAATGGAAGCAGTCCACGGAGTACACCAGAAGCGTAATAGTAATATATATAATCGATAGCACTGATTTCAGGAAATAAAATTCCCGATTACTGCGCTAAATAAGATTTTTTTTTTTTTTAAATATCGCAAGTGCGTTTGGTGCGTAATTTTTTCTTTTATTTTCCGAAATAGTTGGTGAAATAAATCTGTGTTGTTAACGCGGGTTGGTCATTAGAATATTTATACAGTTCAGGGGCGTGAAAAAATGTACGTTTGCGAGCCTTGTGGGGGGGGGGTGGGGAGGTAA